>CAIGRB010013575.1:0-47462 GCA_903798255.1 Fraxinus quadrangulata
AGATAATTTGAACTTGCTAAATGTTTGATAATTATATTTTTTATTTAAGTATATATTAATAACTTATGGATATGATGCAAGTATGAAAATTTAAGTAATATTATTAGAATCAGATCAAACCGAACTAGAATCAAATGGTTCGGTTCGATTTCGCATCTTAAAAAAAAAACCTATTTGGTTTCATTATCAAAAAAATCATTGGTTCATGGTTAGATTCGATTCTCTTAAAACCAAAATCAAATGGAACCACGTCCACCCCTAGACAAATGCACTGCCATTTCTCAAATCTTTTCTTTGGATAATTTTTGATAAGTTATTTCCTCTTTTTGATTAGGGATTTTTTTAGTTCTGAAATGATGAATAGTGTGGTCTGATAATATAATCACCCATATAATTATCCTAAGTATTAATCTTATGAGCCTTGAGTAAAATTACATAATTAGAGTTTTAATAAATAATTACCCTAAAATAAATTATTGTTTCACCATAAATATAAACCTAATTTTTTCTTTCTTTTTTCTCAACATCTAACTGTGCATAGCTTTTTCCATCGATGCCGACTTTTGATTTCTTCCACGATGACAAGATAATTTTCTTTTCCTCACCGCAAATGAGTTAACACTCCATGATGTTATTTCCATGATTTTTTTTAAATTTTGGTTTCTTACTCTGATGATTTCCATGAATTATACATCATATCTAGTTATGGATTTGGATATCACCGTGTTATGGATAACTACTTGAGTTTTAAATAGTGAGAATTAATTAGGATAAATTAAGGATCCGCCTTCTCCATCATATAGGTGAGGTTTAGTTTAACAAGATGGATGCAGCTATTGACACAACTTCGACTGAATTCTCAAAAATTGTGTATAGTCAACAAAAAGTAAGTTTTTATTGTTATATTATATTATTTGCATATGACCGTAATAAATTTAATTTTCTATAACTTATCATAATTTTTTTATTTGTTTAAATGTCAGGAAAATGACGATGACTTCCACGTATACGATTATACGTAGAACTTACCACTCACCAAGTATGAATAAAGCAAATATTTAATTTATGTGCACAATATTCAACTTTTGGTACAAATTTTTTTAATATTGATGGTGTAGGTTTTTCATGGTCGAGATTCAATGGGTTTGTATGATTGGGAATGAATTTTGTTTAGTTATTGTTAATATATTCTGAGCGTAGTGGATATGAACACAAGCTTCGTATACGGTATAGACGTGTGTAGTTGAAAATATAGAAAACATAAAGATCATAATCACTTGGTGACACAACATTTGGTAAGATTAACTAATGTAAAGGAGAATATTTTAATAGAAATGTCAAAAAGTTTGATAAAACCTAGGAATATATTTCCATTAATGTAGATTATAGATAAAATATAGAAAGAAAAGCAACAAAACTAAATATATTGCAAAATGTCTTGAAACATTCCTTGTAACATGTTGTAAAATTATTTTGTCGTATGAAAATCATACTTGGAACAACATCCTTAAATTTTCAGGACAAATCGACATCAATTTTACAAGTTCGTGACCAAAACTCGACCACTTAAAAATATAGTGAGCAATCAAAGACGTTTTATCTTACATGACAATTTGGTGTGTCATGAGTTATGTCACATGCGCATTCCTTCCATGTTACCAATTTCATTATGGGTTTTGCGTGGGTGTACAGATGAGGGTTCAACAGAACCTCCACAGACAATCAAATGAGGTGGGTCCCATAAAAAAAAATTACGCCACTCACCCCCTCTCATGTGAGTGTGTGGGGGGGTTTTGTTGACCCCATCCGTACACCAAACAAAACTCTTTCATTATAGTTTAGAAACAAATGTTATGTTGGTGAGTAATGTTTAACATTTCGACAAATTTAGTGGCCACAACTCAACATTTGAAACATCAGTGAACCGTTAAAAACACGGACACAAGTTCAGTGATTATTGCAACAATTAGCTTCCACACATTTCATTGGACCACAACTTCTATTCACTTTTTAATCACGTATTTCTTGAAACTCACCAACTTATAATCTCAAAAAGCTTTGTCAAATAGGGTCCAACACTGTTTAGAGGAAGTTTTCTAATGAAACAACATTAACTAAATATGGGGGAATGGTTTATGATTGAAATTCAACAGTCATATAATCATCAATTCAGGAGTAATGTTTCTCTTTTTCTCACAAGTTCAGACACAACAATATTCTCTAGGCTAATAAACCCTCGAAAACATAAAATTACGAGGCTTCTAACTGCAAAACAAAAAAACCAAGATTTTTCTCCCTTCTGATGGTGGTTTATCTGTCATGCCATTCGCTTTATAGTAAACATGCCTTAAAGCCCTTCTCTATTTCCTCTTTGTCCAAGTTCTTTCCAATGAACACGATCTTGTTTATTCTGGGTTCGTCTGGTTGCCACAACCTGTCCGGTGAACCTTGGAAAATATCGTGCACTCCCTGTCACATTAAAACGATAGCTGATTAAACTGCAATCAAGACAATTTTGTGCAAGTGAACTGGTATATTTTGAGAATAAGCATGTTAACATCCACATCAGCAGTAACTTGTCGTGATTGTAAAATGATTTAGAAGTAACAAATGATACTCAAAGATCAGTCAAGCAAACAAATTGATTATAGCCCATGCCACAGCCCCCATACGATCAATTTAGTACTCAAATATTTTAGATACACAAGCCCTGTCATTTTAAAGGTAAACGATGAATAGGTCATTTGGCTAGGATCTCCTTGTCTAAATAAATACTAAATGAGCAGAAAGAAAATAAGGAAATTTACAATGGACGTGCTCACTCAGAGAAGTGAGAAACAATGGAAGAAAGGAAAAATGAAGCTATTTGCTGCAAAAAAATTGCATTCAAAACTCTCTCCAAAGAACATCATTTTTTTTCATATTCTAGTAATTATATTTTAAGATAGAGAGAGATGTCAATCTCTTGATTCTCGTTTCTTCTCTTTAATGAGAAAATTTGTACTGGGNAAGCTTTGAAGAATTCAATCACCTGAAAGACAAATCTCTCGTTCATCCCATCAACTGATAGAAGACCTTTCATCCGATATATGTCTTCGCTCCTTTCTATTAACAGTGTGCCTAGCCACACGTTGGCCTGAAATATGAAATAGAATAATTATCAGCCAATAATATCATCTTTCCATCGAATATGCTGGACAAACAGTTTTCTATCTTAATCTAAAAAGATAGTCTTGATCAATGACATATTTCCATATTAGGTTGAACGATAATGACAATATCTAAACAGGAGCAATGTAAAGCCAACCTTTTCGAGATCCAAGCTCCCTTCACAAACTATGCTGACTGAAGAAACGCCAGGATCATGAGTATGATCGTGGGAATGGTGACTGTCATGATGTTCTGCACCAGATTTCAAAAGGATAATACCTTAACATATTCATATGCATAGATTGAAAGCCAAAACAGTGGGAAAAATGATCATGTCACTTATTGTACACAAGAGAGGGAGAGAGAAAGCAAGGGAGAGAGGTGTTCTACAATATTTAGTCATTTTCTCTCGTTATCTTATTTTTGTTCTCTCTGTCCTCGTCTCACATATGGGGAACGGTGAGGGAGATCAGAATGCAATACCAATCAAGCATGGATTCACTTTTTTTTTTTCTTCAAAGGCAAACTTTAGTATCAGAGCCAGGACAAAAAAAACTTAGTTGTCAGCATATATTGATAAAGTCAATTGATAACTTGTCCTGTCCTCTACTACCAAGGAAAAAATATTAAAAAACTGGAATTACCATGTTTGTGGTCATGTTCATGCTCATGATGATGGTGGTGACCATGATCATGATCATGATCGTGGCTGTGACCAGCATGATCTTCCTCCGATTGTTCAGCGTCAACAGCACTTTCAATTCTGCATGTATTAATTAAACTTTGACAAAATAGCACCTAAAAGCATACTTTTTAAAACTGGTGATAAACTCAGGTGCAAAAAATAAGTGTTTCATTGCGAAAAGTGTAATGTAAGCCTAAAAAACCCCAAGATTTCTTATATCATGCCATTCTAATTGCAACAAGGTTATGTACTAGTTTCTGTAAGAGTGAATAGGCAGCAAGAAAAGAAAATCGAAAAGGAGTAACATATAAAAATATTTCTTTGAAAGGAAAGACATGAACACGAAAAACATTCAAGACTAAGTATATATTCCCCATTTGTCCACCATTCCCGAAAAACTTTTTTTTCTAAAACTCATTTTCAACCACATATTCTCACAATAAGATATTTTGCACGTAAACCCATAACTTTTCCATATTTTTTAACTGCATTCTCCAAAAAATCACTATCTAAAACCCATTTTCTCCAAAAAGCTCTTTTTCATGGGCATCAAACAGGGGCATAATAGTATCACACAAGAAATGCTGCCATCTGTAACGAATCATTTCGGAAACTTTCTATCTCAAACAGCAGCAAAACTAGTACTTTGACTTTATGTGCATCCTCGGGGCAGGAAGATTGATAAACAGAAAAAAGAGGAGAGAAGCAATTGGCACGAGAAAAAGAAAGCATCAGTGAACATTATTGTAGGAACGATCAGGAGCTGTAGAGTAAGGTGAATAGTGAGAGTAGATGTAGTAGAATATATGGAAATGTAAAAACAAGATTGCCATTAGAGAGCTGTCACCATAATCTTCTATATCTATTTTTCCACAAGTGATAGACTTGTGTTATAAATAACTAAAGCTCTTTCATTTTTATAAAATCTTGAAGAAGTGTTCTCATGATGTTATATTTTAATGTGCTGAAGGGTTTTAGAATAATTCTCGACAAGTCAAAGAACAAGATGGAAATTGCACTCACAACAGTTAAAAATCAAATAGTGATATTTTAAGGTCTTGAAGGATGCATTAAACATCAATATGGAGATAAATCACAAGGAGACTTAGCATCATTGATTACTTTGAAAGAGTAGAAATGGCTAAGAAGAAAATTAGAGATCAAAATCATAATATAGGACAGAAGTAAACCTTTCTAGATCAAAGCCTCCAATTCCGAGAACATAGTCTAAGTCAACATTTCCATACTTTGTTCGCTTCAATTGAGCCATACGATTTATGTTCTGCACTCCACCAAATAAAATTTAGTGAGGTGACTTGGAAAGAAAAACAGGATAGGAAAAAACAGGTGCAAGGACAGATTAGGGAGTATTATGCAAAGAAATCTACCTTTATTCTCTCAACAAGTGAAGCAATCTCTGGTTCACCAACAAGATCAGTCTGCAATCACAATGGAAATCATCTAGTTAAACTTTAGAACGCCAAATATCTCACCAGAGGCAAGAGGGTTTTCTTTACAGAACACGTCGCATAATTAGTAGAAGATATGCTAGTAGGAATACAAATAGCAATTAAAGAGCAAGAAAAATGAACTTATTTTCCATTGTGGCCTCTTAGTTCCTATAGTGGCTGCATTATAAGATTCTTGAAGCAGGATAAGAATCTGGATTATAGAACAGAATTACAGATAAACTAGACATTGTCATAGTCTGCAGAGTTTTAATTTGATGTACTAAACCTATTACATGATATAAAGATAAAAATGTACCTTGTTTACTATAATACGGTCAGCATAAGCAATTTGCTCTACTGCCTCATTAACTACTCCTTTAGGCTTAATCTCATCAAGGTGCAAACCAGCATGTTTAGCATCCACCAGCGTAACAACCCCATCAAGTTTAACATCATTAAAAACCTGATCCTCAGCATAAAATGTTTGAATGATTGGGGCTGGGTTAGCTAATCCTGGAAAGGCGAGGAAGAATATGATGTTATTGTAGCAAGAGCATGTCAAAATATCTATTGAATATAGCATCTGAAATTCTTGTGTTCATCACTTCCTATCGCACTTAAACTTTAGATATTCCAAACAATGTTTTGCAAATCTTATCATTTTATTTCTTTATGACTAATATTTCTATTTTGCAAATCAAGAGCATTTCTACCTATATTTCATAAAGCTATTTTAGGGTAAGGATACCCTACGAACAACACCAAGTTGATTTCTTGTGCAAAATGATTTTCACAGCATAGAAATTTCTTAAACATCAACTAGGGTATTAATACCTATATTTAAGAAGTTTTGATTTGAAATTAAGGGCGTTAATATCCATGGTTTTTAAAGATGATATAGGGTAGCAATACTCGCCAGATGACTAAACTTTACATTTTCCACTGTCAAGTATTTTACATTTTAACAAGTCAAGCTATAACTTTTTTTTAAAAATTGATTTTTGTTAAGAAATATGGGAAAGATGATAACTTGAATTTAAAAGATAAATTTTCTCGTCAAAGACAAAGTAGTAGAGAGTGATTCCAACCGAAGTAGGGTATTAGTACCTTAAACTCACAAACATTTCTAGGATATCGGTACCATGAGTTTAGGTTATTTATATCTTTAATTTACTTCAAGAGGTAGGGTGTAGACTCCCATAATTTATAAAAAGTACTTAATTGAAATAATTGAGCTACTTCGGGGGTGTCAGAGCTTTGCTTGGTATCTAAAGACAATTTCTAATTATACCACACAATTATGCAAAACAACTTATATAAGCAACTTAAACTTGCATAACTAATTAATTAAACACAGTACACATGCATGGCATAATTTTAACAAACACAAATCATTATGAAATTATGAAATTTTGATATAGACAATTCCAACTCAAATAATCTTTTTCTCATTTAACATTCTGTGGTGACATTCTTGGAACTCACAATTTTAACATAACATTACTTATATGAAGAACTCACTTTTATCTCCCACTTTGGCTAATAGAAAACCGCCCCATTAGAGTAGAAAAGCCACGAAAAATCTTGATTCAACATAGCAACAGCCTAGTGTAGGAAAACTATTTGCAATACCATGGTTTTGTGCAATGAAAAATTCTCTACTTATAATAAAATATATGAAAAGCATCACCTCATGCGTGACTTCAACAATTAATTTATGGAATTGTGCCACATTTTGGAGCTTAGCACACGGCCTCAGAGAGAGAACCATTTGCATTGCCATGTTTTGATAAAAGTGAATCCACTAACATTAACTAGGTATCATCAAATAAAACATATCAATGATATGTGGCAAACATAGATTTTATAACATGCAATACCAAACAAAAATACTTATTTGACCGTGAGTAATTTAGTGCACGGTTTCCTAGGCAATTTTTGACATTCAAATTTCGTCTATATTTTTTTTGTAATGGTGTTGACAAGTGCTTTCTAACGAATTGAATCGCATCAAATAAATCCTCGTAGGACAATTATCGAGCTAAATGAATATTCTGACTAAATTATTAAACTAGGACTACTACTTACTTTTAATTAAAAACCACACACAAACTAATTATTACCAAGTCAAGCACTAACACACAATAATAATATAAAACAAATCTTGGTGTACTTAAAACAAATAACGTACTAATGCCCTATAAATAGGATACTACTACCCAACTGACACCTGGACTGTGCAAAATAGTTTGTCGGATTTTTCAGGGCATCATGGCACCACTAAAGCAGACACCACATTACTAGAATACTCGCTGAAATATTTTTCTTTTTCATTTTTTTATTTTTTATTTTATAGACAAGGGTATGAATACCATAAAATAAGGGTATAGATACCGTGAAACATAAGTACTCATACCCTGCAGAAGCAAATGTGTATGAATATCCTTAGTCATTGACAAGAATAGTAGTAAGGTCTTAAAATGTAAGTATTATACTCGATGCCAAATTACAGGCGTGTATATAATGGGCACGGACATTTTCTGTGAAAACGAAATCTTCTTTGTAACATTGTAGGCTATAAGCGTTGTTAGAAAAGAATCATAATTCGATAGGATCGTAAATAAAGTAAGTGCAGAATACATAAGTATAAATAGATAATGTTTGTATTCATACAGTTACACTGCTCAGTGCTAAATCTGGTGTATTCAAAAGAGATTAATTTCAATGGAAAAAATATATTTATCAACCATTTTATACCTGTTGTTTCAATTACGATATGATCGAATTTCCCTTTCTTCCTACTAACGAGGTCTGCAATCATCCTGACCAGATCACCCCTTACAGTACAACATAGACACCCATTGTTGAGCATAATAATGTCCTCAGCTCCAGCAGCTTTTGCTGCAACTAGAGAACCATCTATGTCGACTTCGCCATACTGGAAAACAACAGGGCAGCATGAGATTATATATTATTATAAAACATTTGGATTTCAAAAATAACACATGCTCCAAATGAAAAATAAATTATTGGGCCAAGCTTACCCTTCTCAAAATAGAAAAGAAGCAAAGAAAGAGAATTTGTTTCACAGAAAATCCAGTAATGTAACACCTAGACTAGATAATGAAAACCAATAACTATAAAAACTTCAATACTTACTAATCTCTACCCATACCTCATTCTCAATAACTGCTATGCGTTTCCCGTGATCAGCAGTCAAGATGTGATTCAACAAGGTTGTCTGTGTACATGTAAAAGTACACGTGAAGGTTAAAATATTAAAACTCCATTAGTCAAAACAAAGCAAATGTTATGTAGTAAGATGTAACGACAAGAAATTCTGCTTGTAATGCCTAATTTTAGCATTAGGTAGTTGAAACAAAGCAATCGTAAACCATTAAGCGACTGAATTTTGCTTGTAATTGATTTGAACTTGGGATTTTCAGAAATAATGATAGGCACCGAACTTTGTCCAGAGAGCTGGTTATGAAGTTTGGCCTCATCGGAAAGGACTTTCCCTCGAGAATTAAGGAATTGTTTGAGCAGGAACCGGATATGATGTTAAATTTCAGTTCTCTTTTTGATTACTTCCTTCGATGTGTAAGACCAAATCCAATTGACCTGCTACTTCTTATTCTGTATAAAGGAGCTTCAACTGCAGCTAGGTCTAGAGGAAATTTATGAGGCCAATGGTTGTGCTGATATTTAGCGAGAAACTCTCAGAATTTTCCTGCAGGGGTCACTGAGTTGTGAAGCCCCCGCTAGAATCTTTCAATGGCTAAGGATCTTAAGGGAGTACCTACTTGGAGAACTACCTCTTAATGGATCTATAGCCTAGTCTACAACCTACCAGGTTGTGCTGATATTTAGCAAGAAACTGTCAGAATTTTCCTGTGGGGATCACTGAGTCATGAACCCCCTGCTGGACTACAGTCTTTCAATGGCTAAGGTTCTTAAGGGAGTACCTATTCGAAGAACTACCTCTTAATGGAACTATAGCCTACAGCGAATCCAAAAACCAAAATGAAAAATAAAATCTCCAAAACACAGCCTTGACATAAGAGCATGAACCATTACGGCCAAATCCATTGAATTAGAATTACAAAACCAATTTCGAAAAAGACAGGACAATGTCTGCAACTTCATTCATTTAAGTTAATCCAATCAAAAGAAAAACAAATGTCTCCCCAAAAAAATTAGTGCAACAATCCCCTATGAAATCTTGTCCTTCACGTTGTAATCTAACATTACACAGAACCAATGCGTTGTTAAGCCAGAATGAATATTAACAACAGAAAAAAAAAAATCATTTGAAACTACTGCAAACGTTGATTAGAAAAGGCTGATTGCAAATTTGTTACCACAAAACCGATTGAAGTTTCATCACTCGGTAAAGAAAACACTTGCAGCACAAAATTAAAATAGCAGTTTGTCAGTTGTACAATACAAATTATAGCAACTATCTCAGTACAAAACAATTACCTTTCCGGAACCCAAGAAGCCGGTAATAATAGTAGCCGGGATTCTATCATCAGGAGGGATTTTCGTGAGAACATCGGAATCCTCAGTTTGGGGAACGGATGTGGTGGCGGAAGAAACAGTGAATCTACGCGAAAAGCTTTTTCTTGGGTGTTTTAACGAGTAAGAGATTCTTGAATGAACTGAATTGGCAGCTGTAACTGTGGTAGTGCGCATATGAAAATTAGTAATATTTGGCTTGTTTTTGCAGAAGAGTGTAGTGCGGAAAGTGGAAAATGGAGATGGGTGGCGCTTGGCCAGTCCTAAGAAAGCTGTGGCCATATCCATAGACATTGAAGCCATTGTCGGCCGCTAACGGTGGTTCAGATTTTTTTCTAGCGGGAGTGGGTAGAGTAGAGAGAGACGATATGGGCTTCTGATGGAATGATATTTTATAATTGGGGAAGCTCACAAGTCACACGATGGGAGGAAGAATTTTATTTTTCTTTTATTTTAGATTTTTTTCCTCTCCAAGTATTTATAAGGATTATGCTAGTGGTACATCTTTGATCATATTTCATTCCAAAAATGGAAAGTTCGACGTAATTGGGATTTTTTTTGGAAATTTTTCAAAAAAGACATATCGAAGTGATAAAAATGTTCGAACCGAGGTTTGAAACCAAACCTCTCTTCAGGAGGATAGATGGGACGATTCGGGTGAGATTCAATGTAGATCCAACTTTCGATTCACTCGTGGGATCCGGACGATCCGGGGGGGACCACCACGGTTACACCCCCTCACATGGAATGAAACCCACTTATATAAAATATTTTTTTATTTAAATGGGTACCACCCCAGTGAAAGGGTGTAACCCCTTAGGTCCCTAAGTACCACTAGCATAATCCGTATTTATAAATGGGGTAAATTTCATATTTCTTTCTAACTTTGTCCCTCATTCCATTTTTGTCTTTTAATATGTCAAGTGCATCTCGATTTTAATAATTTCGTTCAAAAATTCGTTGAAATGACGTAAAAGAACTTATTTGTGTGTCATAATTTAAAAGGCAAGTAAATGTAAAAGTGCGATAGAATATTTTTCATTTATTTCAAAATATGCAAATAGGAAATTTATTATCATAAAGGATGAGATGTGCTTATTAATAAAAAGTTTAAAACAAAAATTCGAGAAAAAAGTTAACACACATAAGTTTTACAGTGAGAAAAGATTTAGCTTGTTAAGTGCAATTAAAACGAGGTGCATGAAATAAAAAATTATAATTTACTCTAAGTGAATTCTTGAATCAATTTAACTAAAATAATTGAAAAGTATTAGAAAAATAAATAAAATAAAAATATATTATTCGACGACGTGAAAATTCTCAATATCTTCCATTATCGAGCTCCTTCAATTTTCATCACCCTCACCATCATCGAGTTTCGACATTCGCCACCTCCTTTAATACGTGTCTCTTAAGGAAAAGATATATACAAAGAGTTTGTTTGAGTCCCATTTTTTGTATATAAAAAAAAAGTATTATGGAATAGTAATTTTACGAAAAATATGTGGTTAAAAAATAAGAATTTTTTTTTATTAGAGTGTAATAGTATTTTTATTAAGAATGTGTGGTTGAAAATAAGAGAGATAAATGTATTTTGAAAATAATATGTACCAAACAAGGACAGATTAAAAGAAAAATCATTCTTCTATAAAAAGAAAGTACATTTAACTTTTATGATTACCAAATATACAAGTAGGTTGAACATTTAGGGGGTGCTTAGAGAATGAATAATACTAAGTGTATATTTTATACGTTACATTTTGTTTGACATCCTTTGTGTTTTCAAAAAGAAATGGGTGGGAAAACAAATTTTTTTTAAACTAACGAATGATGTAGTGTCACGTGATATAATGTAAACAATGATGTCAGATATGATGTACGTGTAGCATGATTGTTAGAGAATACCTTATACTTGTTGAATTTGTGTAGAAATTTAATTTTAATATGTATTTTTTGTGTATAATATTGTATTGAGATAACAATTTATTATGCATTACATTTCTTGTGTTAGTCCTTTATGCCACAAAAGACAATTTATCGGTAAATCTTGAAACACTTTTTCACAAATAATTGACCTGTTAAAACTATCATCAATTATTGCGCGTTCGAAAATAAGAAAAATATAGATTAATTACAATTTGATGCCCAAAATAAAAAGAAATGGGGACTGAGTTAAACACTCCACTCTTTTTTTCAAATTAATCCTACTAAATTATGACAGAATACTCTAAATCGAGTAGGTCAAGATGCATATCACGTATGTGGTATCTAGTATACAACTTAGATAGGACTACAACAAAAGTCGACATCAATTTCTTTCTTTTCAATTGATCTGCAAAAAAGTTGTTCTATCTGGATCGAACATAAATATTTAACAAAAACAACACAACCTGATTTGAAAATGGGTTGATTAAGATAGGATCATTGAGACCCGAGTTTAATGAGGGAGTATTGAATATGAAGTTTAGATCAGAAAAAAGATTTAGAACTTGTTTGAATCTCATTTTATTGTAAAAATGTATTTTGAAATAATAGATTAATGGAGAACATGTGATTAAAAAATAAGTAAAAAATTTGAATTTGCATGTAATATTATTTTATCGAAAAATGTGTCATTAAAAAAAAAAGAAAAATAATATTTGAAAAATGATGAGAATCAAAGAAGGCTTAATTTTGTTGGTGGTTAAAGATGCTTAACCTTTGATTCCAATTGACAAATAATTTAAGATTTTTTAAAATTTTTTTTTTTCTTTTCAATCAATCACCCTTGTTATTACCGCAATAATTAAACTCAAGCCGACCCAAGCCTCTAATAACAAATCGCTAATACGTTGCGTACAAATCTTCCAATCGTGGACCCACAAAATTGATAAGAGCAAGCATGATTAAAATGGAGAATTTCAGACAAGGTCACACGACTTACAGTTCTATCTCACTTTGGTCGCTAAGTTCAATTTATTTCATTTTAATCATTCAACTTATATTTTTATTTCAAGTTGACTATTCTGTTTATAACTATTACCAAAACAAACTGGATTCGTTGCTTAAACCAACTAACTTCACGACAATTTATATTTTTTGCGATTAATGCTTTTTGGGCGTTAAAAATGTCATATTTCATTTTTATTTTTTTTGCTTCAAAAGAGTGAGTTTTATAGTTTGAGAAAATAATGATAATAAGAAGTTTACACGAGAAAAATTAAGAGAAAGAAAACAACATAGGCCGAGCTAGATCTATCATCTATGTACCCATGGAAACTAAACACTAAACTACTATTAAAAAAAATCAAAACCTAAACTGTTCTGTAATAATAAATTGAAAAAATTAATTAAATTTGCATATAGGGAAGACAATTATTGAATCATCTAAAAATATATTTTTTTCTTGAAAACAAAAAATGCCTAAGAATCAGAATTCACGGAGTTTGGTTTTGAAACCTCGAGATTAGGTACTGACAATAACCTAACCAAACCGACCAATTAGAATCTAACCATAAAAATGATATTGCTAAACTATCTTTTCAAATAGAATAATAACAACTAGTACGAATTTAAGTGGTCACACTTGATAGATTCAATTAAATGAATAATGTGATATTATATTTAAGTGAATCTATCATTAATGTCACGTAGTTACCACATATATTAGCACCGACACCAATGATATTAAATAACATTATTTTTTTAAACAAATATATTTGTAATCTTAAATGTGTGACAATTATTGGGAATGTAATTTATTCCTCTTTAAGCTTAAAGAACACCATCTAGTTCTCGTTTGACCTAATTTTCTGAAGTTCATTTTTTCCAAAGTCTATTTTCAGCCACACATTTTATGGAATTTACAATTTTTATTTATTTTTTTCAAAATATACTAAAAATCTGATTATTTACTATACCGAGCAAAGACTTAATATATTTCAAGTGACAAATTCACTGATTATGTGAGTCTTTTGTCATGACAAAATTATGTTAGTCACATTTTGCCAGCTGAATCACGAATTATGTTAGTTTTGATTACATTACAGACGAAAAGTCAAATTAAAACAATGATATAAGTTCAGTAATTGATTTGATATAAATTAAAATTTGATGACCAACACAAAACAAATTTGTAAGTTGGTTGACTTCTAGTGAAAAATTTCCTAATTAAAAAGATCGGTGAAAAAATGGCTGGACCCACACTGAGAAAACTTCGGGCGCTCCCTCATTTCCTCTATCATTTTTCCAAAGCAGCCAAACTCCGAACCTGTTTTTTTTCACACACGGCCACTACACGTTGGCTCGGATTCTGACTTGGATGACTTGCGGTGGGCTTCTTCTATTTATCTTCTCCTACCTCTACAAACACATACTCTCTCTCTCCAATTTTTATGTACACTTGCATATTTTTATATACGTGACTGTTCAGATGATCGTGGAATTGAGGTTCGATTTTTGTTCCTTTTCTGTTTTAATCCTTGTTGGCAGCTTGACATATTGAAAAAGTAATTTTTTCTGCTCTTCATGATGTTTTGATACATGAAAGAATCATTGTTTGAAGAAAATAAAACAAGGGGTTATGGACTGACTATGAATTCTATTATATTGCTTAATTTTACGGGATTGTTAATTATGGGGAGTGAAAAAAAATTGAGTTCAATTTACTGAAAATATTAGTTACTATTGGGTTTGAGTTTATGGAGTTTTTTGAAAGCTAATTAGGATAATATTTTTTTTATTATTATTGAATATAGCCTATTCGGGTATTAGCATTATTTTAAGTGGAAACCGTTGTGTGGAACTGAAGTTCACATTCACAGGCATTCACTTCGGGAATCTAGTTTCCCAGTATAGCTTTTTTACAGCAGTAAAAGATTTCATCAGTTTATCGTATTAGAACTGTCTTGATTTTCAATTGTTTGAATGTGGAGTCACGAATAAAGGCTTCTCTAACAATAGTTATGTACCACGCTTAGTTTTGTGATTAGTACAGGGCTGACCGCCAGGGATTAATAACCTTGCAATGAAAAAAATTCAGAGTGATGTAAAAGTTGCAAATTTATGCCTGCACTCGATTGTAATTTTTACCATCTTGTCCCATACAACGTGCAAAGTTTTTCCATGATGTCTCAAATTCAAAATTGTGTTTTTGCTTGTTAGTTTCACTTGTAAATCTGAACACGTAATTACGTACGTTGTGAACTCGAGATTGATACTGGCATGCATATGAGCTCAAATAGTCGCTGTAATGCTCTATATATTTCTTTTCGTTTTTATATGATCATTTTCAATGGTTGACAGTATTAATCCTTTTCCATAGTCAACAGTATTAAGAGTGCAAAATAATTTTTGTAGTGCCACCACGTGTACCTATTGTATTTATTCCCTTTTGATTAAGTAATATTATGATGTGGCAGTGCTGACATTATTAAGCATGTGACATTAATTGTGAGCAGTGACATGTGTACCTCTTGTATTGACTCCCTTGTGCATGAGTTTGATAAAGAAATGTTATGGCGCGTTTTAATAGAAGTCCTGGTAGATGGTCCTAATTCGAGTGCATAAAGGTCCAATTAATAATTTAGAATGTCATGGCTAATGGCTGCTAGATTGGATTTGTTTTCTTTTGCAGGGTACAGTTGACAGATTGTATCTGACATTGGTGATTAATGAATCACTCCACTACTTATCTGCATTGTCGATCCACATAAATTACTATATAGTCCTGAATGGGGGGAGCTTGTTCCAGGAAGCAGGACCAACAGGACAACGAGGATGACCTACACAGAGGAGTCTCTGGAAGATATTTTAAAAGTGGGAGCTCAAAATGGCTAAGAACTTCATTTTCTAGGGCATCTACGGACATTAGTCTGGGGATAGGGAGTTATCCGTCTCTTATGGAATTATGCATTTATAGGATTCGGGAAGTATGTTGTTAGTTTTGCATATATGCTTTTCTTAATACCTCTTTTTCTGCAGGAAAATTAAGAATTACTTCTTGTGTTGATGGGCTTTTTTTTTTTAATCATTGAAGGACATAGACAAATATAGAACCTTCTCTATGTTACCAAGGGATATAACTCAACAGATTTTTGATGATCTGGTCTGTTCCCAGTGCCTATCTGATTATATACTTGAAGCTTTTCGGGATTGTGCTCTTCAGGTATCTCTTACACTGTTCAAACGCCTATGTGGAGTAGGTACTTGGATTGGTTTGGATATTTGAAGGCCATATAAGTTTACGAGGAATCTGTTATTGTTCTTTGCAGGATATTAATCTGGGAGAATACCCAGGATTTAATGACAGTTGGATGGACGTCATCTCTTCACAGGGTTCATCTTTACTATCCGTGGATCTTTCGGGTTCTGAAGTTACTGATTCTGGATTGATTAATCTTAAAGATTGCAGAAATCTTCAAGCCTTGAATTTTAATTATTGTGATCAAATTTCGGACCGGGGTCTGGAACAGATCAGTGGTAGAATTTTCTTCCCCAACTACGTATCACTAAAGAAGCTTTTAAATGCTCATTCTTAAATCAAAGCCCCAAATGATAAGATGATTTACTGAGTTAGTGGTAGTATCTGGATAAATATTCAAGGCAGATTTGTATTTAGAAGATTTTCTTTTCAAATGATAAATAAAAATAATTGCATATACAATTTTCTAGGATGGTTTGTATTGCTTTGAGAGAAAGAGCAACTTTCAGGTCATTGAAACCTGAAACAAGTGGCTGATGCATGTGATTATTGTTGAACCTTTCAGGTCTTTCAAACCTGACAACCCTAAGTTTTAGAAAGAATAACTTGATTACTGATCAAGGAATGCGTTACTTATCTGGCCTAACCAACTTGGTAAAGTTGGACCTGGAGAGATGTCCAAAAATGCATGGAGGGCTTGTTCACCTCGGAGGTATGTTAATTTTAACTCCTTCTGACTGGTGAAGTTATCTGACTTAATCTTGTTAGTTCCACATGAATATAAAGCCTGTCATTCTCTTAGCCGATTAGCTGGGGATATTAAATTATATCAGTTAGTGGAAATAATTGCATGCTTCTATAGTTGTTGCTTCTATCGATGTACATCATGTTTATCTAGTGCTTTATTTACGACAGGTCTTTCTAAGATTGAGTCTCTGAATGTCAATTGCTGCAATTGCATAACTGATGCTGATATGAAGGCTGTCTCAGGTAGTTCAAGTTCTCCTGTTTATTAGTCCCTTCTCTTCTAGAAGAGTATAGAAAGACATTCCAAAACGCAAGACACTGTTTACCTTCTGTTTTCCATTTATATAGGAATATACTTGTGTGTGTGACTTATCAGCATTCAAATGCTTCATATATACAGATAGATGTTTTATTATCCTCTAAATGGGAGTATAAAGATGTATAAAGGGCCCAAGGCTGAATTTCTCCCAAGCCAAGGTTTTTTTTTTTTTTTTGATGCATTAGGCCTGATTTTTATTGATATGAATTACTGTGATAAATGCATGACAAAAGGTTATTCTTTGGAGGGACAGGGGAGGCATAGTTATTAATACCGGAAACCGGTGAATTGAACCCTGGTCTGGTCCAGTGAAATCCGACTGGTCTTTAAATGTCCAAAATTTTATTAATATGGAGGTTTGATCCCAGGACATCTTGGACACTTTCTGTTGTAATATATTGAACCTATAATATTTATTGACTATTTTCATGTATCTAAAAATTTAAAATTTTTATTAATCACAATTTTTTGATTAATATAAATATTTAATATTTTCATTTATCTAAAATGATATAATTATTTATTAATAAAAAATCAACATATATAAATATTTATTAATAAGAAATCGTCATATCTAATTTTTAACTTCTTAGAAAATATTTTTATGATCTCAATGTATTGTACATGAAAACTAAAGAAACAAATTCAATTTTTGGGATCAACAATAAACATCCAAAAGTTTTATTTTATTTTCATAATAGAAAAACATGTAAATGATTTAAGGAAATTAAATAATTATTTTGAAAAATTATAGTTTTTAAACATCAACCTCCCGGTTGGACCAATGACCCTCCGACATAATTTATGAACTTTTATCGGGTTAAAGATCCATTTTGGTCTCTATTTCAGGGCTTAGAAGCTTGAAATCGTTACAAATTGCATCCAGTAAAGTTACAGACAACGGCGTGACCTTTCTGAAAGGTAATTCACTTGATCAGTGATTTGGTATCTTTAAAGCATGTAGAATTGAAACCATTTCGACCATGTCAGAAATCGTATAGTATTTAGAGGCAATTGTTGGGTGACTTTAAATGTTTGAAACTTTTGCTGTGTTCTTGTAATAATTGTTTTGCGGACTATTTAAAGTGAGCTATTGGTCAGAAAGATTTGACTATTTCACCACAATGGATGCAGATGAGTTTTCCATTTCCCCATAATTTGTACTGTTCTTGACAACATCAAGTCATAAACTTTTTCCATTTGTCCAATTCATACTTTTAGAAGACATAACAGAAACATTGACATGACAAAGTTAAATTAGTAACATATACTTGTAGGTTCAGACAACTTATTTGTGAAGAGAGAAGGTTGCACTTTTGTAACACTGATACCTCAATAGACATCCAGAGGAATAAATTTTCTGATTATTTGTCATTTTCATTTTAGCTCTGCACAAGCTCGTACTTTTGAACATGGAGGGTTGCCATGTCACTGCTGCATGCTTGGAGTCACTTTCAGGTGCATCTTATGCTCGGTTTTTATAGTTATGGCTATATGATAAAATCCTAGCAAACTGATAGTGGAGGATCTCATATTCATTTTTTGCATGGCTACAATGTATTTGGAATGAGGTTTTGTTTGTTGCTATTGTCGTTTTAATGTCATAAGGTCTTTGATAAAATCAATCAAGAATTTTTACATTTTCGGTTTAATGAACTTTCAAAATTTTCTTCTATTTCGGGAAGTTTTATGCCATCGTGTTATGGGGCACCTTTGTGATTCCTGTAAAAAGGTGGACCATGTGTGGAATGGGATCTTTTTACACGCTGTTGCGTCACTATTATGTTCAATAGGAATTGTGTAAAGGACAGTGAAGGAATGCTTGTCAATCTGGTTGGATGAAAGCAGCTGCATTCTAGTCGTGATTTAATTGACACAATGCTATTACAGTGTTGGGGGTAGGAGAAGTGGCAATGGGGTGCCGTACACTATCTAGCTTGCTCGTGTGATTGCAACTCACAAACAATTTACAAAAACTAATTTTACATTATAGACTTTAGAAGTCTGACAAAACAAACTGCCTCGTCACAAGTATATACAAGATTGCATGCAAAAACCAACATTTTGACTTCTTAATTTGTACAGAAACTGTCGAAGAAGTTTGAAGCCTATTAGATGGGCCATGAGTAGCGTCAAGGGTTCCTTTGCACAATGTCATGTGCATCTTCAATATTTTTGTTTCTTTATTTTGATTTTTTTTCTTTTTCTCTTTATACAGTTCTTGGTGCCTTGCTATATTTGAATCTAAGCAGATGTAATTTGACTAATGATGGCTCTGACAAATTTTCAAGTGAGTCCTATTCAAACATCCGCTCTAATTATCTCAAGTTCAAAGTCAACCATTTCCGTATTACCATTTATTTGTAATTTTTATAATTAAGGGCTAATATGATATTGAAACTAACGTTTTTGCATGTTGTGTTTCACACAGAGCTGCAAACTCTTAAAGTATTGAACTTGGGATTCAACAACATCTCAGATGCTATTTTGGTTCACCTGAAAGGTGAAATTCTCTCCTAATATGTATCGAAATGGTGACAGATTTCTAATGGCCCTTCCGCACCAACAAGAAAAAACCAAGGGAAAAAGGGAGAAAAATAAAGTAGAAATGGAGCTTTCTCTTTGTATCTGTAGAATCTTTAGGGGGGGCCCTTCCCCGTCTCTATTCTTAGTAAATTTTAACAAATGATTGGGGGTAGGTTAGAGTTTTTATTACTTAGATAGCTCTCTCAGAATTTCTTTCAAAGTTCACTGTTTATTTATTTATTTTTTTCAAGATCGAAAAGTTGTTGCTGTAGGAAAATTCACTTGGCTTCCGTGATGTTTGTCATTGTCCCGATGAGTAGAAGCATTGTTGAATTGATTAGTTAAGTGCACTAACGATATCATCAAAAATTATTCTCTCAACTTTTATGAAAATGGGGGAAGGGGAGAGGATGAAAAATGGTGTGGAGTCGAAAATAACTGAGAAGTAACGACCCTTTGCCACAGTGACCCCAGGCAGGTTGGGGACAGGGCAGGTGTAGGGGGTTTTTCTGGTGGGGAAGTGCAGAGGTTGTAGACTTTGGTGCTTATACCTTTGGTTCCTTTCTTTTCTTGTAATGCTCTCTCTCCCTCTCACAATTTATGGCCCGTGTTTAAATTGTGGGAGGAGGAAGGGTTGCGTTTAGGTGTGGGGAACAACAAGCTACTTTATTTTGTAACAATATGGTTTCTGCTGTTGATTTCCATCTAAAGTGTATGTATTCATTGGATATCTTCACTTTAGCACATAGTTTAGTATGATATCTGAAGTTGGGTGGTAGGGAAATTTATATTCAAGTTAGGTAATTCTAACGTTATGCATGCATTTCTTTTATTCAGGTTTAACAAATTTGGAGAGCTTAAACCTAGATTCTTGCAGGATTAGTGATGAAGGAATGATTAATCTTGCAGGTTATTCTTATTCTATATGTTACTGAGTATATTGTGATAGACTCCGTAATCTCTGGATTCGTTGAAATAGAAGATAGAATGTGATGCAGCTGCGCTTTGATGTATGATCATTTGCATTTTTGTTAATATGAACCCAATTATTATAGTTTTGGGTGAATAAATTCACCTGAAGTCTAAGGCCCCAGTTCGGTCTTGTATTTCAGAGATAAATTTGGGAAGGAATTTTGAAACAATTGAAAATTGATTTTCCAAGATTTTCATCTCCCTCTAGATAAAAATCGAATATAAAAATGAATGGAGATATTTAAGCATCACATAATCAAAAATTAAGAACTTGTCTGAGCCCCATTTTTTTTTTAGAATGCATTTTGGAATAGTAAGTTGATGGAGAATGTGTGGATAAAAAATAAGGAAAGATTTTATATTTGCACGTAATACTATTTTATTGAAGAACGTGTGATTGAAAAGAAGAGGGAGAAAAATGTATTTTGGAAATAATGAGGTCAAACAAGGGCTAAATATATAAATCGAATCTCTTAGTTTAATTTCTCTCAATTTATTTTGCACTTTTCTTGAGGTTTAAAAGCAAATTAACGGTTCTTACTGGAATATTTAATCCCAGTGGGGTACTTTTGTCTTTAACTTGTTATGATAATTTCGTTTAGTTTCTTATTAATTTCTCTCCTCTACAACTAATCAAACTGCTGTGCTCCCTCTTAAACATTTGTCTTCGACTTTTTCTTTTCTTTTGGCATATGAGATTCAGGTCTGCATCGACTGAAATTCTTGGAGTTGTCTGATACTGAAGTTGGAAGCGCTGGACTGCGTCATCTCTCTGGTTAGACATAAGTCTTTCACTTATCATAAGAACTGTGTATGAGAGGCATAGCTGTGCAAATATTAGCCCTTGTTTGGGCTCCATTAAAATCAAATTTTGGGAAAAATGTATTTTGGAATAGTGTTTTTTTTTAAAATGTGTGGTTAAAAAAGAAAGAAAATTTTTGGATCTACGTGTAATATTATTTTATTGGAGAATGTGTGGTTGAAAAGAAGATAAAGAAAAAATGCATTTTGAATAAAATGTAGCCCAAACATGGGCTAAATAAGGTTTAGTCACGAGGTTCTTCCTTCCGTCAGATTGGTGAATTTTCAAAGATTAGTATCATTGTTCAGTTTAGCTTAAATGATTCCATTTAGCTTTGCGAAATAGTTCAATAGAATGAAAAGCAAGTAGACAATCAGTAATTCTTAAAAATCTGTTGCAATTTTGAACTCTAGTTTCTTTCTCATCAAGCACCAAAATTGTGTATGATTGGGTAGCATATACATGATTGTTACATCATAAGTTTGAATCAAAATTCAATTTGATCATCTATTTGTTTTTATCTTGTAGGTTTAGTTAATCTGGAGAGTTTGAATCTGTCCTTCACTGTCATCACTGATGGTGGTTTAAAAAAGTTGTCTGGTTTATCATCTCTCAAATCTCTCAACTTAGACGCTCGTCAAATTACAGATATTGGCCTTGCTGCTCTTACAAGTAAGCATCTTTCAGATGGTTATTATCATGATGTATCTGTAAGCGTTAATGTTAGTTTCAGATTCACGATTCAGTTAATAATAGAACAAAAAGGTGTTGAATATATTAATATAATTATTATTTTTTATTCAGCGATACAAAGGAGCAATCATATGCTGTAGCTTGTGGAATACCAGGAAAAAAATGCTCTTATTATTTTTCCTTCTTTCTGCGAAAAAACTAGCTTTTCCCTAGTTTTAGGTACTGTTTTGCAGATGCTAAAACCTATTTAGTGGGCACTAAAACTCGCTTGGATAAGTGGAAACTAGTTTGGTAACTGTGTCTTAACTATAATAGGTTTTCAGTTAGCGAAAATAAGTTTTGTTTGAAAACAAGTCAACGGTAGAAAAAAATGACAAGTTTTGTGAAGTCAACAGTATGGGTCCACAACAATTTTGTTGTCATTTTCCTCGATAAAATAAAATGAAAAATTATTTGCATTTCATCTTTTGCATTATGTTGTGACACACTAAATATTACTCACACCAGAAACATATGAAATGACACAGTTTACATCAAAACCAACTCATTCTTGAACTAACTAACTAACCTGGTTTGGTTCACTGCTGAACTGAACTGAAATCAAGAAATTTTGCTTAGCTAACTTTCTTATATTATACACTCTTCTTTTTACATGGTGTCACTGTTGTACAATAGTCTAAATATTTAACAGTATTTGGCTACAATCATTCTATTTATTTGTTCTTAATTTGCAAATTCTCCTCTTTTGCAGATTTGACTGGGTTAACTCATTTGGATCTATTTGGAGCACGGATTACTGATTCTGGAACTAATTATTTGCGATGTATGCTAAGAACTCACCTCAATATACTTTATATGTAGTACCTCCATGATGTGAAGTGCCTGTAAGAAATGGATTTGTAATTTGTTGGAGATGATGAATCCTGTTACGAGAAATTTTGCAGTCTCATCTCCCCCTCTCCTCTCAAAACCCTGCTCCCCTTCAGATGCCAAAATACGAAAAAAAAAAAGTAAACAAAACTGAGAAAGCAGCATATTTTCGCTAGTTGGGGAATGATTTCTCGAATTAACACTCTCCGACTGTAAAAAAGTATTTCTGTACTTATAAAACCATAACTATACGAGGTTGGAGAAGCTTGCCTGTGCACTTTCAAATTAGTTTTGTATAACTAGCTATAGTATGTTGTGTACAAGTTAGTGCCTGTCATTTTTAGTGACATTTACATTTCATTGTTGTTTTTGTTTGTGCTTTCTTTAGCTTTTAAGAACCTGCGCTCCCTGGAAATTTGCGGTGGTGGGTTAACTGATGCTGGCGTGAAGAATATCAAAGATCTTACATCCTTGAAGCTTCTGAATCTATCCCAAAACCATCACCTGACGGACAAGTGTTTGAAATCAATTTCTGGTACTTCCTTAGAGACAATAAATCACATTTTTCTGCGTTCTCTTATTACATGCAAAAGTTCATTTTTCTGTGCACTCCCATGCCCGTGCTTGTTATACTAGACTCAATAGTACTCGATAAGATTAAAATAGAGAAACAAGTTAAAATCCTGTGCAATATTGTCAAGTTCTGTGCACCAAACATGTAGCTAGAGTTCAACTGCAATTTATCTGTGTGTGTTGACAATACATTTCGCAACTTTTGTCTCGGTTTTTGCCATGTGAAATTCATGGATATGTGTGTATACAAAGAATAAAAGAGCAACTAAGCTGTCACATCTCTCCTAGATTGTGAACTATAGGAATCGTGCAGTTTTTCTTAAATTACTAGGAGATGCTTTTTGTTTTGTTGACACGATGAAACTCCAAACGAATTTGGATGATGATTTTAAAAAATTATTATTTGGTACTTTATGCCGACTGTTTGTGCTTAATCTACCATCACCTGGCTTTCTTGTTATCCAAGTCTGAATTATCCGTGTTTGCTTTTACAAATGCAGGACTCACTCAACTGGTTTCTTTGAATATCTCAAATTCTCGAATAACAAGTGCGGGTTTGCAGCATCTGAAGCCCCTCAAAAATTTGAAATCGCTGACTCTGGAGTCCTGCAAGGTGACCGCCGATGACATGAAGAAGCTTCAATCAACTGACCTCCCGAATCTGGTCACTTTTAGGCCGGAATAGAACTGGAGGAAAATGCTTATAGAAATCTCATCAATATCGGATATCTTCTGTACATATGTTCAAATTGTACATATCCAAGACTTGTAAGTTTGCTTTGAATGCGTGAGGAAATGAATTCTGCCCATGCTGTGTGTGAAGCTTTCTTTCGTATGATTCGATTGTACCTGAAAGAAATGTAGATAAGAGCGTCCTTGGCATGGCTTAAATTTCTTTCCATGAGTTTTGGAATAAATTGACTCCAAAACCTTTGTAAATACATGGTGACGGTGCTTTTGGATATGATGATTTGGGAGCAGTTCTATTCTTATTCTGACCTGGGTTTTAATAATAATTTTTATCTTTTTATGCTAAAACTATCGCGAACAGGTTTCACTTATTGAAAAGTGTTCTATAATCGGGTTTTGACCTCTAGATGTCAAAGGTGTCCCCCTTGTGATAATAAGATAATCCCTTCGATACAGTTGTGAAAAAAAAAAAAATGGAAGATGAAAATGGAAAGTTGGGTTGTTACCATGAGCAGAAATGCCCCTCTAATTTAGGGCTTGTTTTGTACGTAATTTTTGCAATAGAAATTCTGAAAAACCAGAAAAATAAGGAGTATTTAGAAAGTGTAACCTCAATTAACAGTATTAACCAAATTATTTAAATTTTGCCTGTTGATATTAACCATTTTCTTCTCTGCCTTGTCACGAAAACTAGCATTTTTTTCTCAAACTTGAATGACTTTTTATATAGCAGTAGCATGCTTGATAAGATAAATAGTAAATTTCGCTGCTTTATTTTTAACACGTTTGAATTAAATGTAATGTCATATCGAGCGTCAATGAATTGTGTATGGTCCACTTGTTGAAGGGTTCAATTTGATTGGAATATTTCGTATCTACGAAATAAAATTCCAAAAACTTTATAATTCAAATAATACTTTTGTGATATTGTAAATATTTTAAAAAATACTATATACCAAATTTAAAACCAAACGGTGTTTGTAATTGAATTTTTTTAAACGATCCTATGATTGAGTCGATCATTCAATATCCTTTCCGAATCAGTACATACATAATTCAAAAAATCAGCCTTGGGAAATGGGAAAAATCATATATAACCTATTAATTAAAAAACAAAATATCTGTAAATACTGCAATTTGATATGTACACCTTATAATCTTTATACGGTTTTTTTACTTGTACATCACAATGTACATCGGAGTGTACACCCCCCTCACATGGGAGTAGGACCCGTTTAAATAAAAAATATTTTATGCAGCAGGTCCCACCCTCATGTGAAGGGGGTGTAGCCCCTTATGTACAAAAGTTGATGTACAAGTGGAATTTTTCTACTTTATAATATATAAATTATATTTAAAAACACTACTTTCTAAAATTACTTCCCAAACCCCATTGTATCTGAAAAAAATTAAATTGATCGCAAAGATTATGCTTGCATTGAATGTCTCCATATTAAAACGAATTCAAAAATTCAAGGGAAACGGACTCCATATCACTAGTGNCAAAGATTATGCTTGCATTGAATGTCTCCATATTAAAACGAATTCAAAAATTCAAGGGAAACGGACTCCATATCACTAGTGGCAGGAAATCATTTTCGGTTTGACCATAATCTTCAATTTCCATCTATTATTTTGCATCCTCAACTGCCACTGATTAGGCTATCGATTGAATTTTCAGAAATTGAGGATTTCTTCTATAATATTATTCTGTTTTTTAACAGGTTACATACCAAATGAAGTTCCTCAGCCACTGGTTTAAGAAACAAATGAGCAGTGACTTGGAACAATGATTTTTAGGGCTCCAATACTGTCCATTTTGTCGAGGACAATTGTAATTATGTATTTGCAGTGATTTGGGGATTTCGTGCATTAAGAGAGGAATTTGTTAATTAACACCTTGTCTAATTGAGCAATAAATGGTATATGATTAATTATACAAGTAATGTACTTTTAGATATTTCATATTTACTATGATATTACAGTATTTTTTGAAATAAAAATGATGTATTGTAATATCTGAAATCTTTTATAAAATGAGGTATGTGGGATAATTTCCACTTTAAGGTATTCGTTCAACAAGATCGAACTTTTTAGGCCATAATGCCTCGTAAACAAGGCCCTATACATCCCGAGCCACTAGGTGGTCGACTAATCAAGCCATTTTGATTGACATTTTTAGGTCATAATTCCGCGTAAGCCAGGCCTTGCACATCCCGGGCCACAAGGTGGTCGACCGACCAAGCCATTTTGACACCCGTATGTTTTTCTAACTGAGGGTGTGTTTTTTCACATACCGATTATTTTAGGGGTTTAAATGCTATTCTTATATTTATATGGGTCTAAAGTATGAAATGAGTAAAATTAAAGAGAGCCAAGTGAAATTACCAACATTCCTCAATTTTATTACAAAGTTCAACATTGAGGGGCGCCGCCGTCATTTTCTCCACGAATTTCTTTCTGCAGAGAGCACGAAAGCAGCCAGAGCGCATAGCATTTTATTTGCCATTTGGAAAATAAAATATAAAAATCAATGCCATAGACGATTATTTTCTAACCAAACCCAAACCCGTCGCCGATTTCTTTTGGACCAAAGACCGCCGGCGCCGACTCGCGGCTTCTTTCTAGACGTCTTCCTGCTCTATCCACACTGCCGCAGCATTTAAGTACTGAGGTAATCGTTTTTTTTTTCCTGCAATTTCCATAAGTAATTGCAATGTGTATTTTATTCTTTAGGTCTTTTGGGTTTATTTATTTTCTGCAGTTAATCTTTTGCTGGGAATGTTCTCTTACAAAATTTTATTTTAATTTTATTCTTTAGGTTTCTTTTTTCTTTGCTGATTTCACAATGTTGCTGAAATTTAAAACTTGATTAATTATGCTTAATGACGTTTGTTCCAGACTTGAAAATCAGTTCAAGTTTTAACTTTGAAATTTGTATGCTTACAATGTCACGTATTTTATACTAAAAGATTTTATTTTTTATAGGGTTTGAATTAGTATAGTTATTGTTGGAATATTGATGTAATTTTTAAGATATTTTTTCTTCCCTTTGAGTGGACTGTACAATTCTATTGAATTTTGTTTAACATAAATTTAAATTATGATTTTGAACTGAGAGATGGATAAGGTTATTGGAGTTGATGGAATTCATAAATTCTTTCCCATATTTTGGAAGAACCGTTACCTAGAATAAAATCCGTTGATCAGAAAAATGAAAATTTCTTCCTGTGGTCCAAGGATTTGATAAAATATCTAGACTTGATGTTCGATTTGCAGGTTGAGGTGATAATGTGAGATTATGTTAATACATAGGATACTCAGGTGTCTGGGGTTGAACTGCTGGATATTATATAATATTGTGGAATCATTTATCAGGCAGAAATAGCCATTTGCAGAAATAATTGAATTTATAGGGTTGTTGTTTATAGAGCCAAACTCAAATATTTGCATATCATCAGGCAACTGTAGCTATAGGAATGGGTTAATACATTATTGACGTAGAACACTAAAAATAAGTATCTAATTTGGAAAGTAAATTAAATAATATCTCTACTAGGATTCCCATCAATTATCCTACTTCGTTAGTGGAATTGAAAGAACATTTATATCAGCTGAAGTGATATTTTTAATTTTCATAGAGATGATTTGATGTAACTTTAATATTTAGCCCCCGTCTGGGCTCCATTAAAATGAGAATTTGGGGTAAAATGTGTTTTGAAATAGTGATTTTTTTAAGAATGCTTGGTTAAAAAATAAGAAAGAGTTTTGTGTTTACGTGTATTATATTTTACAGGAGAATGTGTGGTGGAATAATGAATTTTGGAAAAATGCATTTTTGGAAAAATGTAACCCAAACTGGGCCTAGTGTGTTGAATTACTTGCTGAATATAATCTATTGACTTTTTCTGTCATAATATGAATTTTTTGTACATACACTTTTTTAACATTCCATCCCCCTTAACTTATTGTTCTAGGTCTCCCCTGGTCATAGCGGGGCAGCCAATTCTTCCACCCTCCCTGACCAAATTATCCTAAGAAATCTCAGCATCTTTTCTCCAAACAATGAGTTGCTCAACTCTTTCTCTCAAAACTCCACTCTTTCCCTCCACCACCGTCAACTACTCTAATAATTTCCGGCCCACCAATTATTCCGTGACGATGGCATCCCTCGAAGTGGACGTGCATTCCAATCTGAAATCATTACTTAATGAAAACCCAAAGAAAAGTTCAGAAGTAATCACCGACGAGAAGAAATTTGTGGTGGGCACCTATGCAAGGGCATCAGTGGTGTTGGCCAGTGGGAAGGGCTGTAAAGTGTACGATGTTGATGGGCAAGAATATCTGGACTTGACTTCTGGTATTGCTGTCAATGCTCTCGGCCATGGGGACCCCGATTGGGTGCGGGCAGTTACGGAGCAAGCTAATGTACTCACGCATGTCAGCAATATATATTATTCCATTCCACAGGTAAAAAGTTCTTTTTCCTAATTTCTCTTTTTGGTGTTTTTGCTTTTTAGAATCGAATGGATTAAATTTTGATGGATTTTTTTTAATTTTTATTTCTTGAATGTTATGCTAATTTCCAAGAAATTATTGTGAATGAGGTCTAGATGAATTGTTTTGAGGGTTTATTCTTCTTGCTCTTTTGATAATTTAGTGTGATATAGTAGGGGTTCGTGAAAGCAAACTAATTTTGTATAGAGTTTAGATTATAGTGGAATTCTTCTAATCGTAAGATTTATAGGCTATTTTCTGGAAAATTTGGTGGTTTGCTTGAGAATTGACGGGTGGGTTTTTGGAGATTTGTACATCTTTTGTGATTGTAATGAAATGATAAATAATTGAAAATTTTCAAGTGAAATGGACCTGAATGCACATTAAGATAAAATAAATTGATTTTCATGAGTTTCTTATATGACGATTGAGAAAGATTAATAATGTGAATTAATGAATGTATACCATTTAGAATGTTAAAATCAATAGATTGAGTTTCATGCAGAAAATGGTAGTACTTTTCTTTGGAAGGGAGTTAAAAAATGATTTCTTGCACACACAAGTTCAAATTTGTATAAAGCAGAGGCAATGTTTTCTCACGTCTGAGTTATTTAGTGGATTGAAACTTAATAAAATAATTGGGATATAACACGTGCCATGTAATCTGGGAAAAAGTGTGTATTTCTGAAAAACGTGTATTCTTCTAAACATGTAGTGTTGGTTATTGAGATCAATTCAAGCACTAGACATTAAGGCTACGTTTGGTTCACTGGAGAATTTAGTATAAAACTATAATATATAGTACCGGGTTGATGGTTTAAGGTGGATAGTATTCTTTAATTTTTCATTCAAAAGATAGTCATTTGCATTACCAATCGCATAACGTAATATGAAAATTGAAGGTGTGTTTAGGCCGGATAAAACAAGAGATAGTGACATTCTTTTAAATGAAAATTCAGAGATTATTATCCACATTTATCTACCATAATACAATCTACCTAGTAATATTTATTATAATTTATTCTAAATCTTTATGTCGTCTAATCTGGCGCACCAAATGTGACCTTAAGAGTGAAGGAGATAATTTTGTGGAATAATTGTATCCAAGATTAGTAGAAGATAAAATTAGTATTAAATTAACTTTTCTCCTCCATTTTTTTTATGTATGTGCCGATAATTTGCCTTGAAAACTGAAATGAAATAGTTTGTGTTGTCATATTAGTGGATATAAATGATTAATGTCTATTTTTGCAGGTGGAGCTTGCAAAACGTCTGGTTGCTTGCTCTTTTGCTGATCGTGTGTTTTTTTCCAACTCTGGAACCGAAGCAAATGAAGCCGCTATTAAGTTTTCCCGGAAGTTCCAAAGATATTCGCATCCAGATGAGAAGCAGCCACCTATGAAGTTCATTGCCTTCACAAATTGCTTCCATGGTAGAACCATGGGTGCTCTTGCATTGACAAGCAAAGAGAATTACAGATCACCTTTTGAGCCTGTTATGCCTGGAGTGACGTTCTTAGAATATGGAAATATCCAAGCAGCTACTGAAATTATTCAGAGTGGGGAAATTGCTGCAGTATTTGTTGAACCCATTCAAGGAGAAGGTGGTATATATAGTGCAACAAAGGAGTTCTTACAATCCCTGCGCACTGCCTGTGATAATGCCGGTTCTCTTCTTATTTTTGACGAGGTAATTTACTTATTCGGAAAATATTATTACTTTTTTGTGGATATTAACTAGTAAATAACATTTCATGTGAAAAGGAAGACATGTAATATGCATATAGAACGAAACAGGTCTCTGTAGGAAGAAATTAAAATTATTGACAACAATTGTCTGAATGAGTAGGTAGTACCTACCTGCCAAGCAAAGGTTTCTGAAGAATAAAGATGCTGGGCTGCTTCTTTTTCGGCTCCCCCACTTTTATTTGTTTAGATCTTGAGGCAAGGCAAGCCTCAAGATCCAAATTTTAGTTCAGAACTCGTATAATGAAGCACCTTGGTTAACCTTCACAATGGGATAGAATCTAGAGAAATTTCATTTGTCACATATAGTAGATTAAAACAAGATACCTAGATGTGTTATCTACAAATCCATGTCTTTCTCATGAAAGAAAACAAATGATAAAATGCTCATCAAGAGGAGGGACAAGTTTTCTCTGGACGTTATTCTTTAATTATGGGTAAGAAACTGTTTTAGTGTAGATTGTTTAATGACTACAACAATTAAACATCTACATTCTGCATTAACGTTGAGGAAATCTATGTTTGCATGGAGAAATATATGATCAACCATGTGATTAGAGACTTCTGTATCCGATGATGAGAATGCGTTTGGTTTTTGCAATGAGAAGTAATTTACTTATTTATTCACTTCTTTCTGGAACGAAAAGTGAAGCTTTTTATTCAAAAGTGGCCATTTTGCTGCCTTCTTCTCATATTAGCATCTCTGGCTATCATGTATGGTTTTTTTATAGAATGGAATAGTCGTCCTTAAAAGGCTGTGGAGATCATTAGAATGTGATTGCATGTTTCTCAGTTTGGATTTCCCCATGAGATTATGTAGTGGACAAACAAATACAAGTAGATTCAAAAAATTTCTCTTCGTTTCTTTTTCCTTCACTAAATTTAAGAAGTATTATGGTTGTATATATGTATATCAAACAATCTGAACTCCCAGATTTGTACATTGTGTTTTTCTTTTCAAATTGATACAGCATGTTTTGTATACTGCAGAATAAATTCCCAGTGAGAGAATTGATAATGTGCATTTTGAGTCAATTTTATTGCTTAACTATTTCTGTTACAAGTATTATGTTGCTAGGCTGTGTTTTGGCTGAAGATTCTCCACACGGTCAAAGTAGTGATCATAATGTGTCATCGACATTGATTAAAACAACTATAAGTTCTGCTTGTTCTTTGTTCAAATTCTGGCATATGTTTGATCATATTTTACTGAACGGATTTGTTTATGCCTCTATCCACAGGTACAATGTGGCTTAGGCCGAAGTGGTTATCTTTGGGCCCATGAAGCTTATGGTGTATACCCAGATATAATGACCCTCGCAAAGCCTCTAGCCGGAGGTCTACCTATTGGTGCTGTGCTGGTAACCGAAAAGGTTGCTCGTGCAATAAAATTTGGAGATCATGGTAGCACTTTCGCAGGTGGTCCTCTTGTTTGTAGTGCTGCAATTGCCGTGTTAGATAAAATTTCGAGTCCAGGCTTTTTAGCCAGCGTCGTAGAGAAAGGTCGATATTTCAAGGAACTGTTGGTTAAAAATTTGGGAGGAAATTTGCATGTGAAAGAAGTACGAGGTTCAGGACTGATTATCGGCATAGAGCTCGATGTATCTGCCTCCCCATTGGTCGATGCATGCCAACAGTCGGGTCTTCTTATCTTGACTGCAGGAAAAGGAAATGTTGTTAGAATTGTGCCACCACTGATCATATCGACTCAGGAAATAGATCAGGCCGTCGAGATCTTGATTGATCGTATCCCTGTTCTTGATCAGGCGAGCAAAAATTAGATGTCAAATTCAAGGATTCTTGAACCTTTCCCTATCTGAATTGGGGCTACTAGCTTCTAAGCGATAAATATAAAATCAATGTAGATTATTTTTCAATAAAATAAATGAACTATTTTCCTGTTTATCAGAGTATATGGCTTTCATATTTCCTTTCAAGACTTTACTTCAGTTCGTATGCTCTTTTGACTTTAACAATCATAAGATATTGTTTTGTTCTTTTGTTCTGGTTGGTTATTTATTGGCTTCATGCTATTGGCTTTTACAATCCACTAATCTCCTCCTGTGTATGTTTTGGAATTTTTTTTTTCTTCCATCTGTTCATTTATTTATTTTATTTTGTAATTAAAATTATATTAAAGATATAACTTTGTTTGGTTAACTTTTGTATTAGAATTGTCGTATGTTTCAAAATTAGCGTTTGGACGTTTGATATGAAGAAGTTTTTTAATGTTGGTGTTACTAAGCTCATGTTTGTCTACCATTATTTTAAAAAATTGTTTACTATAGTAAGATTCTTCATCGCACACATCCAATAAAATATTCTCCACACAAACTAATAAAGTTATCTTACTTTTCAACCACATATTCTCTAAAAAAATACTATTTATTACTCTATTTTTTTCTCAATAATGGAAGATAAATACACCTTAAAATAGACATTGATTATAATAATCTTCTTCTAATGTATGTTATTTTTGTTGTAAAATTTATTTACGTTTATAACAATGTGTAACATTATTCGCCCCGTTTGGTTTGGTTAAAATAATGAAATGTGTAGTTAAACAATTAATAGAAGTTGTGAATCTATCAAGTTGTGGCTGAAAATGAATTCGAGAAAAAGAAACAGCAAATTTTAAAAATTGGAGCCAAGGGACTATACACACACACACACACACAATGTATTTACCATATCTATCTTGAGAAAGGAAAAGACTAATATTTATTGAACCCAAGATTTTTAGAATTATTAGAAAAGAAACTTGAGTTGAGAGGTTAATGGCCAAGTTAAAAAAATTAAAAGTAAAACAGTATTTTCGACGTGAATGATGGATGGGGCTATAATATTATAGGATAAGGGTACCAATAAATGTATAATAATAACAAATCAAGGATGAAAATGATATTTTAGTAATGGATAATTGGATAAGTTATAAAACCAAAAATTTGAAAAGATGTGATTTTACCGTTTCTTAAATTTTAGATTATTTTATAATCAAACTTTTTGAAGTTTATCGAACGCATAAAATAACCGTACCTATTTGAAAAGCAGAAATTTGCTTTTTTCTATAAATTTTCGACACGACGCGTCTAGAAAAATTTAACGTGATTTGATGTTATGCTTTTTCTATGAAAGAATTTTTTTTAAAAAAAGTAGAAAGTAGAAAGTAGCTCGTATATTCACTACTTTCTACACCTCTAGTATTGATCCTAGGTTCCATGTTTGCTTCTTTAACAATTCCAAATCGTTATAAAATAGTACAATATATTATTATTATTATTATTAGGGAAGAAAAGGAAGTTGAAAAGTATTGAACAAGTGCATGGCCACATCATTAAATCAAAAAGAGGAAATGCCAAATTTGCAAGATACCATACATACATGTATCTTGTAGGAACAAAGTTTACATTTCCAATGAAAGTATTCTTGAAACTCGATCAAGACCAAGTCCCACTGACACATGCATTACTAAAATGCAGACAGTTATCCACTCAATTTGTTGAATTAAACTACTTGTACATGGAGTTACAGCTACTGTGTTAGCAGTACTGTATTAAGGAAAATGCTATTGATAACATAATATTTGACATAAGGGATGACATTTGGCCATTATGTCACCCCATATGTCAAACTTTATGGTTTTTTAGCAAAATTTCTGTATTAATTGTCACCAATTTTTGGCACCTTTCCAATAAGTGGCATTCTCTAATGCTACATGTACATAATCGCTGTACATGTAATAAAGTTGTAATTTGTTAGTCTTTTATTTGATATTGTAGCTCTTCTATCTAAATTACGTGTTTTTTTGGCACGTAAGGAAATATGGGGATGTGATATTAAATGATATGATTAATAAAGCAGGTAGACGTGAATAAAGAAATAGAATCGGTCAAACCAAACTAGCCGATTTGGTTTGACAAATTTTGATAAAAGTAGATGAAAGAAGATGCAATTAAAAGGTTGATAAAAATTGTGAAGCCTCATAAAATGTATGATAATTTGAATTTGATCCGTTGAAAAGTTGATAAAATTTAATCGAACAAGCTCTTAATAACACTATATATCATATAAACAAGTGATAATCTCCAATGTAGATTAATATGACCCAGCTTAAATGCAATTTTCATTGTTACTCTAAATAAATTTTGTTTGTCTTTATCTCTTCTCAAACCCCAAAGCCATACAATCCATTGCTTCAAGCAAAACAAGAAATGGTCTCTCAGTTCAAAGAATGATTCTTTCTTGGGAAACTATATATTTGTTAAACTTCGAGTGTGGGATCAGTATAGTAGGTGTTCATAGACAGACATTCTCTTTGATTCCTGGCAGATGTTTCTTAAAATATAAGATTAGGAAGAATCCAGTTTTCTTACCACCTTCAACTTTGTCCAAAACAAGCCAAGATCCATGTAATTTTTCTAACATTGCGTTCAGACACAAACTGACTAGTAGTATTGGTTAAGATAATTCACAGTTAATTAATTTGAGTGACTTATAAGCACGTAATTTGATACATATTCACTTTTTTCTTCCTACATTCCGGCGATACGGTGTGGCTAACGAATCATTACGATTCTCTTGTCCACGTATATGGTACCTTCACATTTGAACCACCACGTCGTTAGAAGACTAACCACCTCGTCCAATAAACCAACCACTTCGAAGAGATGTGGGGGGAGCGAGTGCGAACCTTTGGTGGCCTCTTACTTCGTTTCCGCTTAGTCGATTGTCACGTGACTTACCTGCCTATTAGAATGACACTTACCACAGTACAAGCAAAGGTAACAATCAAAAGGTCCCTTTTACTGCACCACAAAAGATTACATAGTCAAGATCAACACTCTTAACCACAGATTCTGCCACCCCATTGATTGATGTGATCAAAACCCTTCATCTCTCCCATGCTTGCATTAATCATCCCATTATGTAAGCAAATCAGAAAACCCTAATTTGCATTCTGGGTTCTTAAATGGGAGCACACGGTTACATTGATGTTATGTAAAGCACAGGAACCTCTCTCTGGTTAATGCGAGCAATCATAGCCGTTCAGTCAAACTGCCCTTTCTCCTTGACGCCACTATGACGCTTTTTCAACATTACAAGTCATCTAATCTCGGCTATAAAGCCATATAAGACTCCAGTTAATGAGTTATGAAGTTAGTTCTCTAGAGTAACATATTAATCTTATTGAAAGGAATTACAATATCTGATTTGTTGATTATAATTTTCATAATTAATTGATATGAAATTTATCTAGTAATATGTCATGCAAATTGTGATTTATTTGAAAATATCGATCAGAAAATTTGATTGCTCGTTTGAGCTTAATGCTGATACAATATTAAGACGTAGAATTCACTATAAAAAGTCGATTTTATTAAGAACAATAATTCAAAGACTTTATACGTTTATATAACATTCGTATATTTAACCAATCCCCTAAATTTGTTCGACGTTTACATGCTTTGTCCTCAATATCAAAAACGTCAAAACTCTATTATATTATAATGTAGTTTTTACGTACCTAAATATATCTAATTTTTGTTTTCAGACCTTATCGATCACGTGATGATTTAACAATGATTTTTATCAAAGAAGTCAAAATATGTAATTACAATAAAATGTTGAGAATCAATTTGTTCTTTTTTAAGGTAGAAAATGGACTTGCTATAACCCTTGATTTATTATTATTATTATTATTTTCAAAATTATTTTTTTAAAAACTTATTTCCAACTAAACATTCGTTCTATAAATTAATTTTAGAAGTAAATTCATAAGTTTTTTTACTTTTTAATCACACATTTCTTGAGAAATTATTTTTCATAAAATTACTTCTAAAAAACCAAATGAATATAAAATAATTTTAAAAGAAGAAGAAGCAAGCAAGCATTTAAGCCCCTGTTTGTATTTCATTAAAAATAGATTTACGGGAAAAATGAATTTTGAAATAGTAATTTTTTAGAAAATATATGGTTAAAAAGTAAGTTTTTAAAAAGTGTATAATTAAGATGTAGAAAATTTTTTTAATTTATATATAAAATATTTTTATTATGTGAATGCATAATTAAAAATGTGTTTGGAGGAAAAAAAAAAAGAATTTTGATATAAAGGAAGATAAAAGAAAGCTAAATAAGAGAAGTATATCTCTCTGCCAAGCAACGACGTGCATGTAAAGTAAATATTCATGACAGATTGTTGTCCTGTCCAATTTGACAGCATTATCTAATTAATTTTCCATAGACTCTATGTTACAAATTTACAATCCATTTTCCACTCTCTTTAAATAGTTTGGCACTTTTCGAGTTTTTCTCTGAATTAATCCTTTCCTCTTGAAATTCTCCAATGAACCCTAATTTCCAGATGTTAAACAGCTGCCCTTTCTTTCCTAAACAGCAAATGTATGAACCGGAGGAAACATTTTCTTTGCTACATCAATGGCCGCTTGCCCCGTTCTCTCCAATTTTAGATCCCAAACTAGCTGTCCCAGAAATCCATAATCACATATCTGATGACATTGTTAACAAGAGAGAACAAAACCCTCATGTTCTTGAAGGAATTGCCGCCATTGTTGGAGAACATGTTCTTTTTGGAGGCAGTAATATGAACAGTACAATGAAGAATGGTAAAGAGAGTGAAAAATCCGAAATTCTGCTTGGGAAAAAGTTGGAAACAGAAGGGGACAAGAGAACTGGGGGTGATATTGGAGTGCAAAAAAGCTATAGGGGTGTAAGGAAGAGGCCGTGGGGGCGGTGGTCAGCCGAGATACGTGATCGTGTAGGGCGGTGCCGCCATTGGTTAGGTACTTTCGACACGGCGGAGGAGGCCGCTCGGGCTTATGATGCAGCGGCAAGAAGGCTGAGAGGATCCAAAGCTCGTACCAACTTTGAAATTCCCCCAGTACTGCCTATTTCTTCATCTAATTCATCATCATCTGAGGTGAAAAATGGGAGAAAAGGCAAGAAATCACAAGATGAAAGAAGAAAATGCTCAGTTGTTACTTCTGCTGCTCATCTTTTCAGTTTAAATCCTGTGGCTGACAATGTATCTGCAGGCGTTAATCTTGAGCTTGATTTGAAGCTTGGCGGGTGTTTCAGTGAGAGCAGGGTGTCATCGATGATGGTTAATTTAATATGATGATTCCACATGTTTTGCTGTTCTTGTAAGTAACATAAAAGTAACTTTCCAGTTGGCTTTTGTTTCATCTGATATCGAACTTTCGGATGTTTCAAGGATAATCTTAAAGTCTGTAAGCTTTTGGTAGTGTATGTAGTTAACACCTTGCTTATGTTTTCTACTTTTTCTATATCTTCAATTTCTCTGACTTTTACACTTGAAAGTAATTCTTACCCCCTTTCTATAATTATATGTTAAGTTGAATTCCAGTACTAGTACTCATACAGGACGCTGAAACAAGAACATGTAATATCAGTATGCAAAGTACAGAACAAGGATAATTTTTTTTTGAAAATATGGGTTCAACCTTTTGATTCCTAGACTGGTTCAATCTTAAGTAACTCGAAATTATCAGCACTAAAACAAATCATTAGGTTTGTATATACGTTTCCTTCTCTGTAAATTAAGGTTCGACTACATGAATTTCGGGTCTCACAGTACCATTTAAAGCAACTAGGATCATTGAGATTGTGAAACAATCCAGGCCGATTCTGCATTCAGAAATTCGGGGCGGCGGGCGTCATACGATCCGGGATACTGTTCTCGTGAGAAACTTGGATATAGATTCTAAATCTATATACACGGTTTGCAGTAAAAAGATTTGGAATTCTGCAAAGATCCCCCTCCCCATAAAAAGACGGGGGAGGGTTTATGGGGGTTAGCCTTTATTTTTTTTGTAGGGATGCTGATTGGCATAGTTTTTTAACTTTTGATACTCTTTCATCTCTTTGAGTTTCTGACTGAGACTATGACACTGATTTGTACAGACTAGACTAGACTCGGCTCCAGAGAGTAATGAGTAGTAGTTTATTAATTAATCGTGCAGAATTGCAGGGGTGATTTCTGATTTCAGGCGTAGTCCCTTCTTCCCTAATTACAGCATCTTTTAGAAGAGAATTTTGAATATTCAGTCTCAGGAGGACGTGTAATTAAAAAGTATGAAAATATATATATAATTTATGTGTAAAATATTTTATTATAAAATATGATTAAAAATAAGTATGTAGAAAAATATGATTATCAAACAGAGGCTATACATTTTATAAGAACTCACTATAACACATTATATATTCACGCATTTGGTAAAACTCATAATTTAAACACCAACCCAACATGCACCAACTTGAAGAATATTTTGGAAAGTAAATAATTATTTTCAAAATGTAGTACTAATTATGATTTTTTTTAAAAATATATATATATAATGTATGATTGTTAAATAAGCGAGATTCAAAAATAGTACTACTATATCTCGCCTAGAGCCATCATTTTTAAAATCGTGTCCTTGCTTCATCCCAAACCCCTCCGGAGCACAAACTAGTACCATTATTTTACTTCGAATGCCCGGAGTAATTCTACTCACAATCTTGATCAATACAAATTTATTTGCCTGATAAAAATAAATACATAAATAAAATCCTCAAATGGTACCTTCATTCCCCATTTCATTGAAAAACCCTTTTCTGGTCGAGCATGTTAACCCATTTAGGTATATAATCATCTTGTGGTGAAGTTGGGGATAAGGTATCTCAAGAAAAGGATCCTTTTCTGTTATTTATGAACCAAACAAACATACCCATCAAATGAATCAATGTGAAGGACCTCCCTTGAAGAAATGAAAGTACACTAATCTAATATATCTTGCACAAGAACCAAGATTGTTCAACATATAATTGGAAATTATTTCCAAAAATAGAATGGATGGAATGAAGGTTGACCTGGTTAATGTAAAAAACTAAGAGACGGGGTGCCCGAGCAAAGTTTTGGACGCATCTCTTTGTCGATATATGGTTGATTAAGCTATGAATAGAGAATGTGGGTGTATATAGTGAGTTAGGATCTCTAAACTACTCTCAGCACCTTAATTCATAAGTAAACAAAAAGAACGGATCCTAACTATTCTCAGATACCTTCAGGTCTACAATTCACATTCCACCTTCTGTTGGAAAGTGTTGAAGGTAAAATATGTTATCTAGTTACAATACGTCATCCTAAAACAATGTTAGCCTTATTGAGTATACGTGTTGCTCCTTATATTCGTCATGCTTCAGCTGGAGAACAACTTCATGTGTATATGATTGTTCGACTGGCAAACAGCACGAATAAACTAATAGCTGGATTCCTCCTCGCAGGGAATATTTAGATCAGGAAGCGCAGATTTAGATTCAGAAGCAGCTGGTGTATTCTGACAGCCATTTGATGGAGAGCGTTGCAGCGAATCATCATTGCCTGATACAATCGAGTGCATGATCGGAGGGTTAGGATGAAAAACTGCCACCTCTTGCTGAAATTGACTGGATATTGTTTCCTCGGGTACGAATGTTCCTCTATCAGGTACAAGTTGCAATTCAATCTGTTAAGAAGAACATTACTTTCTAACATTAGTGCAAAACAGGGACAGGAGAAAAGGCTTAACATATGTACGGAAAAAGCCGAATGGCGATGTATGAGACAATTGCAGCAAAGAGATTAGAAAAGCAAGGTAAATACTCGCCTACAACCAAAATTTATCCTGCCCTAAAATAAAAGGAAATAAATCCTCTTGAAAGCCCAGCTATACATTTAACAGTAATAACTCAGAATCCTTCATAGACAACATTTTACCTTTGGAAGCTTGGATAATTCATCAAATTATCCGACAAATTAATGTACCAACGAGTGAAGTAATCAAATACATAAAAGGACAAAGGAAGAATTGAACAAGGTGATTGCACCTTCATTCTCTTCAAGCTTTCATTAGTATCCCTTTGTTTCTCCACATTCACACGTAAGGCTGCTATTTCCTGTCCAGAAAGGGATGTTATAACACCAATATTCAGGTATGAAAATTAGCCTAAAGGCATCAGAATAAATTAGGATACCATTTTCAACTCTCTTCTTTCCTTGCGCAGCAAGTTCTCCTCATCTTTAAGTTCAGCCAAGGTCTGCAAAATCAAAGCGAACGAGGTGAATCACTAAGGCTCGTGAAGAACGCAGCTGCTAAAACGTCAATGTCAATAACCATATTATTAATTTTCTAGAATCATCCTTACGTAACGTTATATTTTTCTTATATAATAAACATTATCGAACTATCACCCTTGTACAGACCTCTCTTTCTGATGAAAATAAATAGCCAGCTTGAATAAAATTGAGTTTCCAAAGGTTGAGAGTAACTTCCAAGAGAAGTATAGGTAGAAAGTGTCTTGCAAAATTCAAATGTTTGATAGGGAATTCCAAGTCTGCTAATGATTGTCAATGAAACGTGCTGGTAATTATAACAATTAGGCAAAAAATGTGTTGAAACTCCAAATGGTTAAGGATGTCAAATATTGGATTGACAAAAATAGCCACGTGTTGAATGACAAAAATCACCTTCTTCTTTCTTGACCTCTTCCTATTGCTTTGTTCACTAGTACCTTTAATCTGCAAGAGAAAATTAAAACAAAAATGAGCATGCAATAAATACTGATTCAGTTTCTTCGTGGCTGTGAATCATTGCGGACGATCAGCAACTATAAATAACGAGTTTAATCAACATAGACACACCAGAGCCCAAATATTCAGAGATGGCAAAAATACTCTGATCAATGACATTTCTCATACATCAAAGCCATAACCTTTTTTAACGATCCGGCCTCTATGCCCAAACCTAGAGTTGGGCGTGAGTCGGGTTGGATTGGTTTTGAGTCCAACCCAAACACAACCCAACGTGTTTGGTTTGACAATAATTCAAACTGAAACCAACACATTCACGTTTGAAATCCAACCCCACCCAAACCGACCAAACTTGGGTTGGGTTGATCAGTTTCGACTTGAGTCCAATTCAAGTTAGATTCAGTTATTCTATTGTTGGACAATTTTTTATGGGTCCAATGGTTGAGACTTTTTTCATTGAATCTGAACAATTCTTTAAGTTGGATAATTAAATAACAATTTTTATATTATAAATTTAGAGAACAATACCTTGTAATTGGGAATCTCCTCCTTTAATCCAAGCGTTTAGTCAAAAATCATGTCAAAAGATTGTGCTGGAAGGTCGAGGCACGAGCAACAATGAGAGGTAAAAGAGACAAGAGATGAGAGGCAGATAAGAAATTTGATTATTAGGTTTTTAATTATTATTATTTTTAAATATTTTTAATTTATTGGGTTGGATTGAGTTGGATTTAATGGATAACTCGAAACTCCCTAACCCGACTTAAAATTTGATTTTCTAACCTGAACCCAACCCAATTGATTAGGTTGGATTGATCGATTTGATTGATTGGTTCAGGTTGATTTTTGCCTAATCATATCCAAACTGTTATATCATACGTAATGTCCAGTTTGGATGGACATTTGCCTACTTATTCCCTCACGGCTTTTTATCGCGTCTCCCCGAATTCGAACCCAAGACATTTGTCTAATGAGAGACTTAAGTTGAATCCTAGTATGAATCAAGTTACCTAATTGTTACCAAGTTTCAATTTAAGTTATTATTAAGAAAAAGGTCAATGGTTCGAATCTTGAGGACGTGATAAAAATCCATGATGGGTTTAAACTCTCTCAAAATGAACAGTACGTAAGTTAACGGTTTGGGCACAAAGATTGGGTCGTTACATTTTTCATCTCACAGATAAACTGCATTACCAGATATCAATCATTAGTGAACAATGAAGTCATTGCAGGTAACTGGATTCTAACAAATAAACTATGCAAATCTGTAGATGATAACTAGTAACTGGGAATGGTACTATAAAACTTTCACCATATTCTAGGAAACGAGATATTTCACTATAGATGATTAGGTTTAGAGTACTTGATAAGCAACAAGTCCTCTGCTTCTTTCGGTGCATGAGAATCCTGATAATTTAATTCATTCGGTAACTAAACAAGTTAAAGTTCACAACCCATTCACAATCTGCTCAAGGTGACCAGAAGAACTATTGAACTAGACCAAGAAAACGGAGAAAATTTGAAAGGTAACAGGAACCTTTGCAAGGATTACAAGGAGAACTCCAAAGGGCATGTTAGGCTAAGCTTGAAAACAAGAAAAGATTCCACTCATGGATAAGATACATTTTATTTTACAGAAAAAGAATTACTTATTTTAAAATTTGATCGATACTTGTCAGCTTAAGACAAATAGTATTGTGACAAAAATGGTCCCTCCACTCTAAATACAAAGTTAATACAGCCAATACAGTTCCTCGCAGATTTTGCACCAAAGCACACTTTCTACACATGCCATTTCAAACCTTCATCTACATTCCATGATTTTGACCAAAGATCAACTTTCTTGTAAACAACATAAAGGAATCTTAACATAGAAAGGGAAAATAACAAAATTACACTCCCTTACACCCTATCATGAATAGAGATTGCACCCCTTTAAATCCCTTTTACACAAAAACTAAAAAAGTTATTCTCCATATTTTGACTTTGTCAGAAGATAGAAAAATATATGGAACAAAGCTCACTGTTTTTTGTCACATTGGGAGGTGCCTCGGAGTGTTCGCTTGTGTTTACAGATGGCAATAGACAGTTGGTGCACAAAGACAAACAGATAATTGAGGCACAAGTTGCTGCATGTCACACTAGATTGCTCCCCATAACGAATAATTTTTTTTATTATAAAGTGCACAACCACTAACAACACTCCACCAAACCTATTTGCCACCAAAACACGCCACCCCTTAAACCGGGCAACTACACCCCGCACGTCCAAAATTGACTAAAATACCCTTAATACTCCGAGATCATATAGCTTAAAACTGATGTTTGGTTCTACACGGTATTATTTGGCACGACATCGACAAAAACCCGTTGTGGGATCTTAGGATGTTTTCTAAAAAAAGGCTGCTTGAAACTAATTCCTTGATAAAGAAATTGGAGTTTTGACTTATTTTGTGAAACGTGCGAGAGAAGATCGACGCAGTTGTTCTTTTGAAAATTTGGTTTGTAGTTGCTGTGCTGACACCAATGTGGACTTTTGCAATGCTAATTTCTTGGTCACGTCAGGAGGTAAATTTACAACTCTACCCTCTGAGACAGGATAATTTGGTCAATTGATAAGAAATTCTTTTTGAGTCATTCAATGTTGCGGGCGTCTGACCATACGCGTTGAAAATAGTCACCTATCTTCCTCCTCGAAATAAAAAGAAAAATCGATTAAAAAATGGAAAGTTCTCGGAGGGTATTTTGGTCAACAAATGCCAAATATGAGACAAAACCTACGGCGAAGCGAGGCGGCGGCCGGAATCGGATAAGGTTAAATGCCTTAATTGTCCTTTAAATTTTGGGAACAGAGGCATCAGAGTCCCATGCAAAGAGGGTATTATTGTAAATTTAGGAACAGAAAAAATGGTAACAGGTAAAGGCCTGAATTGGCTGAATCTGACTTCTCCTGGAAGCGTGGCAGAAAATATACAGATTTATAGGGTATAATCGTCTGTTGCACAGCTGCTGACTCACCACCGTCGGCTACCAGAAAAGCACCCCCAGACGCCACTTAAATAAATAATAAATGAAGAATACAATTTTTTTACGTTTACAAACCTTAGATCTTGTGGAGTTAGAGAGTTTAGGAAGAGCAGGGGATCTGCTGGACTCTTCAGGGCAACCGTCGATAGCGCCACCGCTGAGACAGGTGGCACCGCTCCATGAAAGCGGTGTGGTAGGACTGGCTCTCGGAGCCGGATTCTTAACATTATCAACCGCCACTGGTTTTGACCGGCGCTGACGCACGCTCCACTTCAGCGGCGAAGGAGGTGGAAACGGTGGCGGAGGCGTGGATTGGCACTTGTTAAGCCGCACTAATAGTTCCACTACCATCGTGTCATCAGCCATCGCCTTCTTTATCCACTCTTCGTCACCTTCCATGGCTCTTGCGATGTCGTTGCCTGGTCAGGGTAGGGTATGGTGGGGTGGGGTGGGGTGGGGTATGGAGGAATGAAGGAGAAGTTATGAATTTGTATGTTAAAAATAATGATATGGTGTGTCATGAATTTTATACATATGCGTGCTTCTTCTATGGGGAGAGATGCTTATTCACACCACCAACTGTGCGGTTTGATGACTTTGTTCTAAACTAATGGTTGGACTCATCACTTTTTCTTTTTTTTCTATTTTTTTTGGCTAGTGGGACCCTTCAGTGTGTGGACCCCATTTAAGAAATGTGGCATGCTACTCCTGTGGCGTTTGATATTTTAGATTAAAAAAATATGAAATAATATCACGTATTTATGTTTTTTTATTTTGCCAAATTAAATACTATTAAATCAAAATTAAAATTTGGATCACAGTATTTAAATGGTGGTACGAGATAATTCACTATTTTGTTTCCACTAGAAAACTTAATGTTGATCTAGTAGTAAGTAACGTCTTCAAAAATAAAAAAATAAAAAATAAAAAATAAAAAATTGTCTCGTGTTTTTCTGCTTTGTATTTATTGTATCTGTAGAACACTCTTACTTGACTTGGTATATAGAACGATACTTTTTTTTATTGTGTATATTTTTTTATAAGACTTAATCGGCGTTATCTAATTCAACGTACTGAATATCGTACACTTATGATTGCGTTTGGGTGAGTGAAGTGGTTTGGTGGGTTGGGATTGGATGAGGGTGGTTTATGTGGTTCATACTCTGAATTTGGATGATACATCAATTGACAATCAATCTTTCCTTAGTGACATTTCATTCAATTGAAGCATGTTTGGATTTAAAAAGTTAAATTATTTTTAAGTGTTTTTTATTTTTTTTCGAAAAGTTATTTACAGAATTTACTGTTAAAATAAATCACTTATTGCTTTATTGTGAAATTTATTTATAGCTTTCACAGAAATGGTTATTTATGTTATAAGTAAAAGTTTTAAGCTTAGCCAAACACGACTTAATTTTTTTTGCTGGGAGAGCTATTAAACCATGGTTGTTATGGGACCGCTGTCACCTGAATTCTACCAAAAAGAAGCATGTAACTGTTGACATTTTAATTGGAGCGTAGAATTCACGCAGCTATGAATCTAAAATTTTAGCTTACACCTGGAATTCATTAGTTTCTCCGCTATAATGGCGTGACTGCATGCCTACCCTTCCGCTCCCATTATCCCTTCAAATTATGAGTGTCAAAATTTAGGGCGTGTTTGGGCAATTTTTTTAAGGTAAATAGAAAATGCTCTTAGATACATGGATAGTGTCTCCAGTTAAGGCTGGCCTTGATCACCTGCTTAAGGCCCACATTAGCGAAGGCCCAAAGAAATTTTAAGACTAATATATCAAAGTTGCTCTAAGGCCCACATTAGCGTAGTCCACATAGCCATGTTTGTTTTTGTCTCAAGTAGTGTCTAAAAAAATTAATTATACTATGTTATATGAATATGTTGTTACATTGTTCAAATATACACATTAGGCAAGAGAAATGCTACTTAGAATGAATGATGCCCAAGTTTGAGCTTACGTGGTATGTAAGTATCGTTAGTTGATAGATTACTTTAAAAGTAGAGAAATGAATGACATTTAAGATGTCTTACCACTTGAAAGTCATCTAGATTAATATTACATCACCAATCACCATGGTGTTATATCATTATTCAAATTAAAAATGTGTTGACTATTGTACGAATGGAGGATAATCTAGTCAGATTGACTTGTAATTCATGATTATAATTCATATTACTTCTGTCCTATAAAGAAGGTTGATTTTATTTTTCGTTTATCCCAAATTGTAGGTCAATTTCTTTATTAAAAATATAAATATCTTTTTAGTTTTCTTATATGTCCTCCATTCAATGTACCTTATTATCAACATGTACAAATTAATCATATGTAAATAATCATTTATTGTAGAGGCGGTACTATTTGTGTTTGTGTGAAAATAGATATAAGCCTATTTTTTAATGGGATGAAATAGTATTTATTTGCGCTTGTGTAGAGTTTTTTTTTCATATAAGACGTGACAAATTGATATTCGACACGACAAAATTGATCTCCTACTCACAATGAACAGTATAACAATTGGGCAATGCCCTTCGTATAAAGTCAGGTTCCATGGTTAGCATAGGAGCTTTATTACTACCCACAACGAACAGGAGGTCATTTCTATCCTAACGAAGCTAGATGTGATTAATGTATAACATGGCTGGATTTATACTTAAGACATGCAAGGAATCATCATGAATTTTCGTAATTCACAATTTTATACATAAATTAGTCGTATGCCCGTAAAATGTACGGGCTTTGATATTTTTAAGATAATGTCAGTGTATCAAATATTAATGAAAAGTTAAATTATTGTGAAAGTTCAGTAAGTTTTTATCTAACATAATAATTAGTAAAATTTGATAATGATAATATTCTAGTAAGATTTAAATGAAAAGTTTTTGGTTGCCAAAAATTTTTCCAATGAAGAAATTAATGGGGACAATATTAATTTTTCTAAGCTTACTAACGTTTAGCAACTTATAATTGTGCCCTGTACCTACATATTTATAATATCCACTGAACAAGGAAGAAAGTTCAGTGGAAAATAAAGGAGTGAAAATATTATCTGATAATCATAATGTCAAGGAAATGCAAATTTAGATTTGACTTTAGCATAGACATGAAAATCTTTCAAGTTCTGAGCTTCAGTTGGTCGCTACAGAAATGGAAAAGAGTTTTTATTATCTTCATAGAAATTAGTAATATAAATTTTTTTACAGATACACTCATTTGTACATTAATCGTTGCAAATATATAGAAAAAAAGTAAAAGAGATTAAAAACACAGTTATCGAGGGGTCAGAGGGGGGTCGGGGGCAATGCCCCTGAAAGGAGAGGATCAACCTGCCCGATCAAATCGAGGGTCGAGGGCCTCGTGGACAGGGGCGGAGCCATGTATGGGCCAGTGTGGGCACAGGCCCACACTGAA
>CAIGRB010013592.1:0-25596 GCA_903798255.1 Fraxinus quadrangulata
TCCAGTTCAAGAAAAAACAAAGGAATTTGCAGAAATCATCAAAGGTATAATTTCTATCACAGTTTCTATCTAAACACAATGTAGATCCTTATATGGGAATTGAAATTGCTTATTTTCCGCTGCGCATGTTTAAGTAAATTCTCAACAATTACAACCCATGATCCAATTTTATTCCACATCTTCAGTGAATTCTCATTATATGGGCAACATTACCACCTTTGTATCCACTGTTATTCCCATCATTTTAAGACAAAACTGTTTGGCCTACATATCCGCCCGTTGTTGGTCAATTTCTCGAATTCTTTGTTCATTACTTCAAATTCAAAACTCCTTAGGGTCTTACAAAAATCGAATAGGTCTTTGTGATTATAGATTGGATTGCCTGGCTCAAAAATTGAGTCACTCGAACAAAAAAAAATTCGTTGAAGGATCACAGTATGATGAAGTCCTTTTCGATATGCGACTTGTACATTTCGAACGCCTTATAAAATTCAGTAAGAACTGAGGTATCTCACAAACCAACGCCCTATAAAATTCAGTAAGAACTGAGATATCTCACAAACCAATTGCCTAGAAACTATTTCTGGTATTCTAATACGTGATTTGAAGGATGAAAAAATCTTGAGATGTTTTACCCATCCTCGTCGCTTGAAATACGGATATGACGTCACTTGGAATAGCTCACCTGATCTCTACTCACTTACACATCTTGAATAACTCAATATTGTAGGCTTCCATCTTAAAGTCAAGCCAATTAACTTCCTCATTAATATAAAATCTGGCTCTTCTTGGAATTCGTTTGCTTTGTGAAAAAATGTAATCAATCGGGATGCTGCCCAACCTCCAGATTCGTAAATTAGATTTTCTTAATGTAGATGGCAAAACGTGAAACACAAAAACCTAAGTTTCAAAAACTCAGGTTTCAACGGAATACCTCAAGTATTGGAATATTGCTCAAATTAACAATGAAAAATGATTTTAGAAGTAATGAAAGTTGTCAACCATTAGAAAAATAAGCGAAAACAAAACGAGAATAAAAAATGGTGAAAGTCGAAAATGACCTCGGTGATGGCTGGGAGGTCGCCCAACTTTGTGTTGCAATTACAGGGAGTGAATTTGACGAACTAGGTGGCCGCCCGATTTTGAACTGGACAGCCACTCTAATACAAAAAATATGCCCATTGGGATTTTGAATTCTAGTATTTTTTTAATCAAACTTTACACCTTTTGGCTTATATTTGGTATCTTTTCATGCATGGTTGACGGAGATCTATATATATGAGTGATTTTCATGATTGAAAACATATTACAAACATCAAATTCATTCATCAACATCCAAAATTAAAGATTAAATCTAGTTTTATATATTATTCTTCAAAGTTTCTTTTTCAAGTTTTGTTTGTTTGATTCAAACTTGGATTAATATTTATTTACCCTTGCAAACTATTTTTCATCGAAGACTTCAAGCACTTATTCTGGTGGTTGCAAATATCGTTTGAGGATAGCGATTCATAATCGTGTTCAAACCTTCCATTTCGGTGAAATTCTTGTTGCTAGTTTTTCTTATTCTTCATCCACTTTTCTCAACAATCTCAAATGATTCTTTTAACTTCGAGAATGAGAAAACCATGGCTACTATATACATGATTAATCAAGACCTTGTAAGGCTTGACAAATTCAACGGGTCAAACTTTACGAAATTGAATGACAAGTTGAAGTTTCTTCTTACTACCTTGAAGATCTTTTATATCTTGGATCCGGACTTGACACCATTGCCGAAACCAACCCCAATGGCAATAATGAAACAAAGGCAAAAAGGAAGAAGATAGAAGAAGATGAATTGATATGTAGATGACATGTTCTGAATGCTTTCTCTAATTGTTGGAAATTGGTTTTGAAGATTGGAAAATTTGGTTAAGTGTCAAAACCAAAAACTTGGAAAAATGACTTTCGTGTCAACTTCAACCAAATATTTGAACTTGATCTGATGGTCAAATTATAAAAGTAAATAGACTAACTTATACTACTCATCGAGTAAATCATCGTGGTATATTTGGAATCTCAAAACCAATTTCAGATGAATGAGAAATTGCTGTCCAAAATTAGAAAGAAAATAGAAGAAGCTATCTTCTTCTAAAAATTGACTAAGGCTGTTTTTAACTTATGGTTGGACTGTCGCTCGAGCGACAGGCCTACGAAAAGCTAGCAAAAAGTCTCTATTTTTATCGCCCGAGTGAGATGATGGCGACAAGCTAGCGATAGTGAATGGCTTTGGTAAGTGTTGTTGAACTTGGACGCGACATTTCATTCACAGCCCCTCATCCTCTATATATAAGACCCCTTTGACGTCTCTTTTGTATCCCATTCCATATGTACATTGTGCATTCATAAAATATCTTGCAAAAACTCTCCCAAATTCATTCCAAAACCGTTTTCCTTGTAGAGAGAGAATTCTGTCACGTTCATCGTTGTCTTGTAATTTGAAGTGCTACTACCATAAGAATTGAATCAATTGTATCTTAGGAGACAAGTGCGACAACCGTGAGCATCGTAGCGGAGCAATATTGTCTTAAGAAGAAAGTGTCATCACTTGCCTCGGATTATCATTTCCTACTACCTCTACTTCTGCTTCTTCTTCTTCTTACTTCTTGGCTGTAATTTTAGTTTTTCATACTATATTTTCCAACCCCTATATATATATATATATATAGTCACGCTCCTGCGAATTAAACCTAGTTTTTTTGATTACATAAACAACATTTTCTCACTATCATATACACCCGGAACAACAATCTTAAGACAATATCACGTCTGTGTTTGTTTGTTGTTTTCAAACCCGTGTTTGTCTTTTTTGAAATAGTTTTCATGTACTATTATTTTTTCTTTTATTGTTCCTACGTTAATCTTCTGTTTAAGTAATAGAAATGAGTATCATAGAGGCTATATCAAGTCAACATGGTACGAACAATGTGGTTCCGCCTATAGCAATACCATTACAAAATATTATGATCCCACATGGGGAGAAACCTGAAAATTTTGGAGATATAGACTTCAAGATATGACAACAAAAGATGTTGTTCTATCTTACCCTGCACCGATGGTACAAGAAGGAGACAATAATCGTGAATCGATTATTGCGTTGGATGCATGGAAGCACTCGAACCTTTTGTGCAAGAACTACATTTTTAATGGATTGGACAATACATTTTATAGAGTGTATAGTTCGAAGGACTCGATCAAGGATCTATGAGATTCTTTAGAAAAGAAGTATAAGACCGAGGACGCCGGAACAAAAAAGTTCGTAGTCGGCAAATTTTTGGATTAAAAGATGGTAGATTCCAAAACGATGATAATTCAAGTACAAGAATTTCAAATTCTACTACATGACATCCATGCTGAGAAGATGAAATTGAGTGAATCTTTTCAAGTTGCTGCCATCATCAAAAAGCTCCCTCCTATGGGGAGAGATTTTAAAAATTATCTAAAGTACAAATGTAAATAGATGAACTTGAAAGAATTGATCGTCCGGTTGAGGATTGAAGAGATAATATAAAAACCGGAAGAATGTCTATTGTCCAACTTGGAGCCAATTTTGTTGAAATGAATACAAAAGCTATCAACAAGAAATGAAAGTTCTCCGATGAGGCACCGCGAAGAGACAACTCTAAGAAGGCCAAAAAGCTCAAAGGAAATTGCTACAACTACGGAAAGGCCGGACATCGTTCAAGCGAATATCGAAAACAAAAGAAGAATACTCAAGCCAACATGATTGAGAAAGATACCCGTTCTGAAGGGATGCTAGAAATGAGTCTATCTGCGATTGTCTCCGAGTGCAATATGGTTGGAAACTCGAGGGAATTGTGGATTGATACCAGCACCACCCATCATGCATGTGCAGATAGGACAATGTTCTCCAACTATTAAGAACTGAACGAAGAACAATTTTACATGGAAAACTCTGCAAGTTCCAAGGTTGAAGGACAAGGTAAAGTCATATTGAAAATGACATCGAGCAAAGATCGCGTTCTCAACAACATTCTACATGTGTCGGATATACAGAAGAATCTAGTATCTGGGTCTCTACTTAGTAAAAATAGCTTTAAGCTTGTATTTGTATCCGATAAATTTGTAATCACTAAGAATGAGATATATGTAGGAAAGGGATATATGTAATAGAATGTTCAAAACGAACGTTCTTACTGTTGTATTAAGATAAAGGATTATGAATAAAACTTTAAATTCAGTTTATATGCTTGAATTATCTTGTTTGTGGTATAGTCGATTAGGACATGTGAATTATAAATCTTTATGAAAACTTATGGATCAAAGTTTAATTCTCGCGCTTAAGANAACACCTTTAGAGCTATTACATATCGACATTTGTAATTTGAAATATGCTCATACTAAAGGTGGTAAGAATTGTTTTGTGACTTTCATCGACGATTGTACAATGTATTGTTATGTCTTTCTTTTAAGAAGTAAAGATGAAACTTTGGAAGCCTTTAAACTATATAAGGCTGAAGTTCAAATTCAACTCGATAAATGAATAAAGAATATTTTTAGTGATAGAGAAAGTGGATACGGGGCACCGTTTGAAGAATTTTGTTCCGAACATAGAATTATTCATCAAACAACTGTACCTCCTCAATCGAATGGCATTGCTAAACGCAAAAATGGGACTCTCAAAGAAATGATGAATGCAATGTTACTAAGTTTGGACTTACCGCAGAACTTGTGGGTGAAGCTATTCTAACGGCAACTAGTCTTCTTAATCGGATACCCCTAAAAAAAATGGAAGAGACTCCATATGAACTATGGAAAGGTTATCCTTCATCTTACTAATACTTGAAAGTGTGGGAGTGTTTGACTAAGGTTGAAGTACCTAGCCTAAACAAGTGAAAATTGGATCCAAGACGATTGAATGCATATTTATAAAATACGTCAATAATAGTAGTGCATATCATTTTCTTGTACACAAGTCTGAGATTCAAGATATATATATAAGGGTACCATAATTGAATCAAAGAATGCAAATTTCTTTGAGAATGTGCTTCCTTGTAAAGAAATGAAAACTAAAAATTCAAACAAAAGAACTTATGATACTACAAATGGTACTTCATATGAGGAAAAATTAAAGTGTAGTAAAAGGGCAAAAATATCAATTTTGTTTTGCCCAAATTTTCTAACATATATGGTAGAAAATAATCTAAAGAATTTCGATAAAGTCATGTCTATACCGGAAGCACCGCATTGGAAAGAAGGTATCAATAGTAAGGTAGATTCGATAATGCAAAATCATACTTGGAAGTTGGTTGATTTACCTTCTGGAAATAAGTCTTTAGAGTGTAAATGGATTTTTAATAAGAAACTTAAATCGGATGGATCCATTGACAAATACAAGGTTAGGTTGGTTGTCAAAGGATATAAGCAAAAAATGAACTTCACTTCTTTGATACCTACTCACCTATGATTAGAATCACTTCGATGAGGTTGTTAATTGCGATTGCAGCAATATACAACTTTGAAATTCATCAAATAGATGTAAAAACTGCATTCTTGAATGGTGAGTTAGAAGAGGAGATATACATGGAACAACCTGAAATGTTCGTCTCTCCTAATCACAAACACAAGGTTTGTAAAATCGTTTAAGTCCTTATATGGATTGAAATAAGCTCTTAAACAGTAGCACCAAAAGGTTGACAAAACAATGTTGTCAAACGGATTTAAGATAAACAAGTGTGATAAATGTGTGTATATATAAAACATACACCAAATGCCTATGTGATTGTATATCTTTATCTAGACGACATGTTGATAATAGGCAATAATCATGAAATGTTGCTAAATACCAAGAGAATGCTAACTAAGCATTTCGACATGAAAGACATAGGTGTGGTTGATGTGATACTAGGGATTAAGATCTCTAGAATACCAAAAGAAATCGTACTTTTCCAATCTCATTACATTGAGAGTGTACTGAAAAAGTATAATATACTTGAGGAAAGTCTTACAAAAACCTCTATTGACCCAAGTTTACACTTAGCCAAAAATACGAGTGAATGTGTATCACAACTAAAGTATTCATAAGTTATAGGTAGTCTGATGTATATTACGAACTGCACTCGATCGGATATAGCATAGACTGTAAATAAACTTAGTAGACTCATAAGTAATCCAAGCAATGATCATTGGAAGGCTTTAACAGGGGTTCTTAGGTACTTGAAGTATACCTTAAGCTATGAATTACATTTCACAAAATATCATGCGGTATTGGAAGGATATTGTGATACGAATTGGATATCCAACATGAAATATTCCAAGTCTGCTAGTGGTTATGTATTTTCCATGGTGGAGCTGCTATATCATGAAAATCTACAAAGCAAACGTGTATAGCTTGATCAACGATAGAATTTGAGTTTATTGCTTTAGACAAAGCTGGAGAAGAAGCAAAATGGCTTTGTAACTTTCTAGAAGATTTTCCACGTTGGCCTAAGTTGGTACCTACGATTAGTATACATTGTGATAGTCAATCGGCTATTGGAAGGGCTCAAAGCAGCATGTATAATAGTAAGTCTAGCCATATATGTCGTAGACATAATACAATTCAGCAACTAATCTCTAATGGCATCATCTTCATAGATCATGTGAAATCAAAGGAGAACATTGCGGATCCACTTACGAAAGGTATACGAAAGGTTTGCCTAGAGATCACAGACGTTACCATTGAAAGAAACGGGATTAAAGCCTTTATGAAAATTCGATGAAACACTTAGGAAATTATTTCCTAACTCATTCTTATGTATTAAAAGTGCTTTCTATAAAATGATTAAAGGTTAAGATACTCTTTTAATGATTCCTAATACTCTTAATAGGGGGTCACCTATGTAAGTGTGAAGTGGGGTTGCTTCAATGAGAATTGCTCGAGGTTATAATTCTCTAAACATTTATGAAACTTAAGGGTGGTTCAGGGCCAAAATGAACCAAGTCATGAGAACTATGAACGAATTAGGGAAGGCATGTGAGTATTGTTGTCTTGGCTTACACTAATAGCTGAATGGTTCAAGAAATCACGTTCATCAATTAGCCAAGTAAATCCGATAGTATTTCACTAAGGGAGGTACAAATCCGAAAGATACCTTACCTGATGCAATGTTTTTCTGCTCTCTCTCTCTCTCTCTCTCCTTCTCTCTCTACAATGCATCATAATTTCATATTACATATGCATGTTTCGAATTTCCGTTCATATGGGGGAATTGTTGGAAATTGGTTTAGAAGATTGAAAATTTGGTTAAGTGTCAAAACCAAAAACTTGGAAAAATGACTTTCGTGTCAATTTTGCTCAAATATTCGGACTTGATCCGATGGTTAAATTACAAAAGTAAATAGGCCAACTTGTTCTACTCTTCGAGTAGATCGCTATTATATATTTGAAATCTCAAAACCGATTTTGGATTAATGAGAAATTGTAGTTCAAAGTTGAAAGAAAATAAAGGAAGCTATCTGAAAAATTGACTAAGACTGTTGCTAGCTTATGGATGGACCATCGCTCGAGTGACAAGTTAGCGAAAAGCTAGCAAAAAATATTGTTTTTATCACTCGAGTGAGGCGATAGGGACAAGCTAGTAATAGTGAATGGTTTGAACTTTGACAAGTGTTGTTGAGTTTGGGGCGCGACATTTCATTCACATCTCCTCATCCTCTATAAGACCCCTTGGACGTCCCTTTTGCATCCCATTCCATATGTGCATTGTACATTTATAAAATATTTTGCAAAAACTCTCCCAAATTCATTCCAAAACTCTTTTCCTTGTAGAGAGAGAGTTCTGTCACGTTCGTCGTTATCTTGTGGTTTGAAGTGCTACTACCACAAGAATTGATTCCATTGTATCTTAGGAGATAAAAAAACCTTTTTCTTACTAATCATATACACTTTGATCACCTCTATGGTTTCTACACAAATAACACATTAACAAAGAAGATATGAGAATCGTTGGAAACTAAATAAAATGTCGAAGAGGAAAGTACTAAAAAGGTACTGATTTTTAAATATTTTAATTTCAAATTTTTGGATAACTTGTTATTGTTAAGACAAATACATGAGTTGCAAGTTATTATCAATAAAATGAAGGTTGTGGAGATTGATATTCCCAAAACTTTCCAAGTTAGTACAATCATTGCGAAATTGCCATCTTCATGGAAATGTTATACAAAGAAAATCCTTCACAATTCCCAAGATTATTCTTTGGAAAAAATTCAACATCTTCGGATAAAGGAAGAGTCAAGGGCACGAGATGAGAATGAATATTCTCATGAAGGTACTTCCAAAGTCCATGCCTTGAATCAACCAAAGAAATACAATAAGAATTCCAAGAAGAGGAAATCCTCAAACCTAACAAAGATAACAAGAACAAGAAAAAATTCAAAGTTCCTTGTTATGTGTTTGGCAAACTCGTATATTATGCTTGAGATTATAGACACTACAAACAATCAATGCAAGAAGGCAAAGTGAGCTCCATTGAAAACATCATTGCTACTAACAGCATTGTGAATTTGGTCAAATGAAAGGTTCAAAGATGGTGGTACGATACTTGTGCCATCATACATGTGTGGTATGATAAATCTCTTTTCAAAATCTATCAGAAAATAAATAACGAACACATTCAAATGGAGAATAAAGTACAATCAAACGTTGTTGGCAAAAAAAGTATAGACTTACAATTCATATCCGATAAGAAGATCACATTAATAAATGTATTGCATGTACCAAAAATGAATAGAAATCTTGTAAGTGGTGATTTGTTGGGAAAATCTGGAATAAAGTCCACATATGAATCAAGCAAACTTGTACTTTCCCGGAATGGTGTATTTGTTGGGAAATGATATTCTAGTGATGGAATTATCAAACTTTGTACTATTGACAATAATACCAATCAAACTACAAATTTAAATTTTGTTGAGTCTATTCCTTTATGGCATCATAGACTAGGACAAGTTGACTTTTCTATTTCAAAAAGAATAATTAAAATCGGAATTGTTTTTTAACACCACGTACTTCATTCTCGTAATTAAGATTATGTATCAATGTTATATTTACTGCTTAATTAATATAACTATTGTTATTATGACTAATTATATATTTGCAAGGGAATATGCCTTGGACATCCTAGATAATCGACATGCTTATTAGTTTAAATTTAATAATTTGTATAGTCTTAATAGTTTAGATTTAATTATACAATATATGTTTTTTTCAAATTGCACTCAATTATATATATATATATATATCTCATACCTAAAATTGTTCACCTCCGTACACTTAAATATTGGCTCCGTCATACCCACGAAATACACAACCTATGCTTGCATCCTGAAAATTTATTGTTGGTGATAAGGTATGAAATTCTAATTGCATTTTACTTAATTAGAAAACAACCTTTACATTTCAATTAATTAGCAATTTAAAATAATAACTTTTATTTCATAGTACATAAAATGTCGTGCAAGTTATTTGAGTATATATATGTGTTGTATGAAAATTTTAACATTATTTTCCTTCAATTGTTGATTTTTATATTGAAAAGCAATCATAACATTTTAATTGATTTAGATTAAAATAATGTTTTTATTTCATTATCTACATAAAATGAGCAATTATGCTATGTTGACATGGAGGGTTCGACATCTTCCTTTGATGGTACTCTTATACCTTTAAAGCCAGGTTTGTGGTTAAAAGATATCGACAAAAATAAAGAATAGACTATTTTGACACATATACAGCAGTTGCACGAATAACATCAATTATGATTATATTCGCTTTAGCTTCAATCTATGATTTCCATATATATCAAATGGATGTTAAAACGAAATTTTTAAAAGGGGATCTCGATGAGAAAGTCTATATGGAACAGCCGGAAGGATCTCAATGAAGATAAAATATAAAAGCTAATAAAATCCTTATATGAATTTAAACAAGTACCAAAGAAATGGTACGGAGAGTTTGACATAGCAATAATGTCTTTTGGATTTAAATATAATAATTTTGATAAATGTTTATATTTAAGAGTTTGTGATAATCGTGTTGTACTCATTTGTTTATACGTGGATAGTCATGTTCACGAGCCAAAACTCAAGGAGCTCGAGCAAAAATAATCCGAGCTTTTTTGGACCTAAGCCGAACCGAGCAAAAGCTCGGCCAAAGCTTTTGGCTAGAACCTTAGCGGGCCTAGCTAGCTCATGTTTTTTTTTATTTGTTATAATTCTATAATTTTTTATAATGTATTTAAACTTTGTACAATTTATACGTATTATAAATAATAACTAAATATTAATATATAAAAAAATACATCTAAACTTAAAAAAGTATTAAAAAAAAAAAAAAAAGCCCGGCTCGGCCCGTGACACGGCCCAATGACGAGCCCGGGCTAGCTCGGGCTTCAGCCGACACCCCAAAATGGGGCTCGGCTCGATGCCACCAAGCCACGAGCCTGCCCAGCTCGAGCTTTTTTCGGGCCGAGCCCAGGTCGATCGAGCTTTTTTGACATCGCTATATGGGGATGACATGTTGATTGTGATAAATCAAATGTAATATATAAAAGAAATAAAGAGATTTCTATCTTCTAAATTCAAAATGAAAGATTTTGGTCAACATGATACCATACTCTTCCAAATTCAAAATGAAAGATTTTGGTCAAGATGATACCATACTAGGTATCAATGTCACCAAAACTAGTAGGGGTTATATGTTAAGCCAATCACATTATGTTGAGAATGTGATTAATAAGTTCAAACACTTGAACGTTAAAGAGACTAACACTCTATTTGATTCAAGTTTGAAACTTGTAAAGAATGATGGAAGAGTTATAGCACTACTTTAGTATGTAAGTGCTATCAAGAAGCTAATGTATGTTGTACAATGTACAAGAACCGACATAACATTTGCAATTAGTAAACTTAGTTAGTTTACTAGCAATCAAAGTGAAGAACATTGGAAAGCTATCAGGTGGAGGGTGTTATTGGTTATTTGAAGAAAACCAAGAATCTAGGTCTCTAATATTCTAAGTTTTCGACAATCCTAGAAAGATTTACCGATGCTAGTTGGATATCTAGTATTGGTGAGAATAAGACAACTTCAAGTTGGGTATTTAACCTTCGAGCAGATGCGATCGCTTGAAAATCCAAGAAACAAACGTGTATTACTCACTCAACTACAGAATCAAAATTTGTGGTATTGGCTAAAATCGAAAAAAGAAGCCGAATGGCTTAGAGATATAATGTACAAAATTTCATTGAGAGAAATGAATAATTCTTCCATATCCATCTTATGTGATAGTCAAGTCAGTTTAGGTAGAGCACACAATGAAGTGTATAATAGTAAGTCTAGAATATGAGTCTAAGATGTGGTTACGTGAAAAAATTAATCAAAGATAGAATAATTTCACTAACTTATGTGAAGTCAAATGAGAATTTAGCTAATCCGTTTACTAAATCACTTACAAGGGAATTAGTGTGAACTACAACTAGTAGGTTGGGTTAAAACTCCGTAATTAAATCTACCAATGATGACACCTTACCTGACTATACTAATAAGTATACTTCAGGTTCAAAGGGTAACAACAAGTTATTCGATGAGTGGATAGATTCAATATTTAATTATTTTTTAAAAACCTTATCCTAGGTGATAATTACTGGTTTTCAGGAATAGGGGGTTGAATTTCAATAACTCTTAATTAAGTTCAGACTAGTGGATCAAATATCTCTAAAAGTGACAAAAATATTGTAAGAACTTCACTTATATAAACTTCGAGGTGACACCGCCTCAATAGAGAGTTGGAGTTTCTCTCGTAAAAGTTAATGAATAACAGTAACATAAAGTCATAAGAGCGCTAAACAAGATTGTGTGGAACTTGGAACAATTGATGCTTCTGTGTGTTATTTCACCGGTATTACCACAAGGAATAATAGGTTCAAAGGTTTCATGCTACCTAGGATTTCGATGATTACTTTGTGAGATTTACGCTAATATTGGATTCAAATCGAAAGATATTCTTACTCTATGCATAAGTGACATCAAGTTGGATTTGAACTCATTTTACTTTTGAACAAACAAGGGATTGTTGGAATATTGTTCAAATAACAATGATGAGTGATTTTAGATGTAATGGAAGTGGTCAATCATGAGAAAACAAACGAAAAAAAAAGACGGTGAAGGTAGAAAAATGGCCTTTGCTCGGCCTTGTGTTGAAATTACAAGAACAAATTTGATGAATTGGGCGGTGGCCCAGTACAAAAATACCCACGTTGGGATTTTGAATTCTAGTGTATTTTCATCAAACTTTACACCTTTGGCTTGCTTTTGGTACCTTTTTGTGCATGGTTGATGGAGTTCTATATGTATGAGATATTTTCATGATTGAAAACATATCACAAACATCAAATTCATTCATCAACATCCGAAATCAAAGATGAAACATAGTTTTATTTATTATTCTTCAAAGTTCCTTTTCCAAGTTCTGTTTGCTTAATTTAATTTACTACAAACTATTGCCATTGAAACTTTCAAACACTTATCCCGATGGCAGCAAAATATCATTTGAGGACAGCGATTCATAATCGTATTCAAACTTTCATTTTCACGAAATTATTGGCTGATTTTTCTTGTTTTTCATCCACTTTTCTTAACATCAAGAGATCATCCCTAGACTTGAACGAATAGTATTGAGAAGATGCTCCCATCCAAAAGTCCTCCCTTTCTGAATTAGGATACATTCCAATTCTACAGGTGCTTGAAGTGTATTATTGCGACAATGTTGTTAGAGTTTCTGCTGTGCGATTTTTCGAAGAACGGCTGGTAGAAAACGAAGAGCTCAAGGCTATCACTTGTAACTAACACGCAAACAGAGCATCACTCCTACAAGTATAAACAGTCGAGTGAGTTACATTTGATCTAATTTATTTATTTGTACACAAAGTTGCATCCTCTTTGTTGCAAACAAAATTAAATGACAAGAATGCCATTGGTGATCAATAGCTTTGTTTGCGAGAAAAATTAAACATATTGTAGTCGTAAAATTATTTTGCAATGAAATCTTTAATTATGCGATAACATTTTTTGTCATGATTTCAATATTATTTTGTTGTGATTGTTAAAAAAAATTAAAAGTAAATATGAAATTAGAAGTTTTGAAGTGTAATAATAAAAAAAAAAATGCTACAAATTCAAGGCTGGTCAAATTTTCCAATTGGATGCAATAACTTTCGTGGAAAGACTATTGGATGTCAATAGCCTTTGTTAAACCTGCTGACACGCAACATGTGGTTGCTCAGAACAGTAAGGGCAACTTACCCTCTCTCTTTTTATATTCTTTTTAAATAGTTTTTGCTACTCCTCATCCGCATCACCACCCATGGACGTCCCAAATTAATCGGAGTCTACACTGATTGCTTCTTATCCAATAAAGGCGCGGCCATCACACTTATCGAAAAATCATCCGTTGCTCGTACTGCCTTCGACAAGGCCAGTTGTCACAATTCTTGTCTCTCGCTCTACAGCTAAAGAAACAAGAAAAACAGTATACCAAAAAAAAAAAAAGAAAGAAAAAAAGAAATCGAAACCTTAGATTTTAGAAAATGACAACGGTAGGGCGATTAGGCTAGGGTTTTCCATTCGACACTAACTTTGTCGTCTCCGCCCAAATATCCGTCGCAACAAAACCCCTCATCTGGCCTCTCACCAACACCGAATTATGGTTGATTGGAGTGGGTATTGTGGATTGGGTTGGGTGTGGGTGTGGGTGTGGGTGTGGTAGATTAGGACATTTGTGTAGAGAGATAACGTATGTAGTGAGAGATTATGGTAGAATCGGGTTTCCTAAATTTCATACATAACAATATCGTACAAATATATGTAATATATTATTATAATTTATCATCTGATTTTTGAAATATTTTTATAAATTTATTAAATGTGAAATTATATACTTAAATTATTGTCCCTTAATCAAGTTGGTCTACGATTTTGGATGTATGGCTTGTGAACGGGCCCATTTGGGATACGACAGGTTTGTAAGTCAATTTTTCTTTTTTGGATGGACCTATCAAACTCATCGAAGTTGACATCTTTATATTTTATTGTACAAATAACACAATAACATATGAATAAAAAAAAAAGTATCATAAGGAACAAAAGTTTGGGATTCACTATCGCTTTCGGCTTGGAATGGCTCACACTCTTGCTTGTAACGCATTATTTTTAAATACATTTAATTATATAGAGGCAAATCTACTTTTTACTTAAACTTTTAATTTGAAAAGTCTCTTAGACCATAATTTTAAAATTTTACTCTTTAAAATAAATGTTCAAATAGAATAATCAATCAAAATTTCCCCAAATCCCATGTTTGGTAGTCATTATTTAAAAAAATTATTTTAGAATGTGTGATTAAGAAATTTGCGTGTAAAATATTTTATTACGTGAATGTATAGTTAATAACGAGTATGATAATTAAATAATTTTATTTTAAAGTAGACAAAGAGGGGTTAAGACTGTGGCTAGCGCTCAAAGAATTATTTTCTATATTTTCATGAATAATATTATTTATCGGATGTAAGTGTAATAGTGAATAATAAGATTATGCTTTTCATGAGACATGGGGGAGGAATTGTTTGGATAGTCCGAAATTGGAGGCAAGTCAGTTACCTACTTTTAATAAAGTGAGTCAATTAACTATTTAATTTGCTCTTTCTACAAGTAATCGTTCAAAATTTAACCATCTCTCGAATTCCCACATAATCAATTGACTATCGAGTCCGTAAATTTCAGCACCAAGTATTCGTTTATTCGATTCCTTTTCTTCATTCTCTTTTATTCAAGAGTTGGAAAAATCTTTGATGGTAATGTGTTGTTGTATGATTGATAGACGGATTTGCATATGATAACGGTAATAGGAATTTGACAGTAGCAATTGAAATTGAAAGGGGGGTTGACAATGGTGGTGCTTTTGTTGTCAGTATTTCTTCTTGGGGCTCTGACTGTTATTGCAATGGAAGCAGTGGGACTGTGGATTTTGATTCGCTTAATAAATGAGAAAGTTGCAAGAGAACAAGGGAAAGAGAAAGATTCAGCTTCGGCGGGCGACCTCATTCCGACTTTATACGACATTCAGGTAATTTAGCTATGTTACGCGCATACAATTACTATAATTTTTTTAGGGATATGAATTCTTCACCTATATATGTTTGTCAATGATTAATATGTATGAGGAAGCCTGGAAGGTATTTGATGAGTTCATCCACATACACGTCTTCTTTTGCTGCTACATCGAAAGTTACTCCACGTATACGTTGATGTGAAACTGATAATAAAACAGAAGATATGAAAACCACCACCTGTTTATATATAGCTCGATTAAAAGCAAGTATTTGACTGCTTCTGGAGGTGAAAAATAGATAATAAGTTTAACTAGAATAGACATTTCTGAACACTATTTTGAGAAGAGTCATATGCTATAAACTGTGTTCATCATTTATATTTTGACATTGATGTTAACGTTAACTTAACTTGTCTTTTGCCTCAAACAAGGATGGAACATGAATAAATGGATGAAACGAAACTTTTCCAATATCTCTTACATTGGCTCAACTGCTGATTTAAACATCCATCTCGAAACCAAGTGACCGTGATTAAGGGCGTAAATGGTCCAAATCAAACTAAAAAGATCTCTGTTTATGTATGTGATGACAACCAGTAAATTTCAGATTGAAATATCATATGAGTTCTTGATGGAAGAGGGAGTAAGACTTGCTGTAAAAAGAGAACAAGTGGAAAATAACAAATCAAAGATTAGTTTGTCGTGCTGAAATTGAGAGAAAACTGAGCAGAATTTTATCATAACTAGACAACGTTGATAATTGCTGTAAAAGTAATTTTTGAATATACGTGAATGTTAATTAATTTAGAATTAATACTAGTGAATATATATATGATAATGAATGTTAAATCATTTATTTAATTTTTAATTAGATAAAACTGAATTAACATACATGGATGTGAATAATGAAAGGATTATTCTATTTATACATAATAATTTACCTAATCTTTTACCGAATCGACAAGTGGCGGCCCCCTATTGAGCCGCCACTTGTTGATTCGGTAAAAGATTAGGTAAATCATTTGGTACATGTAGCATTACCCATAATGAAATGCTTAAATGTGAAATTCTAATTAACTTATAATTAGAATTAATAATACTGAAATACATAAATGAAGATGAATATCAATTAAATGGATGTGAATTTTAATAAATTGAGAATTAATAATAGGAAATTCATACATTAACGAAACCACACAAGTGAAATGAATATATCAAATGTACATGTACATTAATGGTAACTAAATTGTTAAATAAATTAAATACATATTCAAAAATGAAAAGTAAAATATTATTAAAATAATTAAGATATAATCGTCCAAAAAATGATTCTCACTTAATGTGACGTTTAATATATTATAGATTAAACTCAAGACGAACTAGTAGAGCTAGTATTTATGTTCCTAGGCCTAACTAATGTTTACATTCTAATCAAAATGAAATAGTGAATCTTCTTAGACGCGCAACAAAGACAAATATTGCAAATCATAAAACACCAAAGAAAGAAAATTAATACGCACTTTGTTCCACTTTAGCATCAACATTTCTTCTTTGAGATAGTGTTGCTCAACAGGAAACAATTCTCTCTTTCTTTCTTAAACTACCATCTTTAGCATGGAGAGCCCATTAATTCAACAAACAATATGCAATACATTGAAATTCACCCTTTCTCAGAATGAGCCCTACTTTAGTTCAAAATGGTACAAAACAATTATTTGGATAACGCCATTTTCATACAATTCTTTCGTTTCTCGACGTATCCTTCAATTTTTTAATCACACCAAACCTAAGGGTGATACTTAATGTGGAATGGATGGAGTGAACAACTTGCAAACCAATTAAGAAAACACATGACAGCATAAATCTAAGGCAAGAGGATTTCTGTAGTTGCAATTGATCTTAGATGAAACTGATTTTTTGCGTTGCATTAATTTGTTCATTAACCATCCGTAAACAAACGAGTTGATCACAAACAAGTTGAAATAAAATTGGTTCAATAGAAAGGAATCTTCAAAAGTCAAATTATTAACGTAAGAAGTATGAAACAGCTTTGGGGTACAGAAACAGTACAGCATGGAGATAGTGATGCATATATTTACATTGTAGAAGCAAATATTTTGTTAAGGAGATGTTTCTGGAAATATATATCATGGCACAGAAATATGTATGATGCTTATTGTTATATCAACCATCATTTCTTCATAGTGCTTCTAAAATTCCATTTTATAGTTTTGAAGACATTTTCCTTTATTGAGAATTATCAACTACCACAATGTCAATGATCAGAAATTCAGTAACTAGTGAGTCTATGCTCTGCTTGATTCATAACATCTTCTTTTCTTAGTTAGTAGGTTCCCGAAAAAATTTCTGTTAATTATTCTTTCCTTACATAGCTCGCGAGTCCCTTAACCTTTTCCTTTGACAACTTTTGTTCTGGAAGCTAAATGCCTCTTCTAAGTTTAAGACATTTACATGGTATATAGCTCATAAGAAAATAAGTAGTAGTGATCTATTCACGAGTTTTGTGCCTGCAAGGTTTTATCCCCTGATGTTTTAGTTATATAAGGACAGCGGCAGTGAGGCATAAACGCATATTTTCTTCCTTTACGCCCAAGATTGTTTGTGGGAAATTTGTTAGGTTTGTTTAACACAAGGTCTTGAGGTTTTAGGCTTATAAGCACCACTTTCCACCTCATTGCTTGTGGGATTCACTGGCTCTTTTCATCTTCCACCAAATTACTGGAATTATTGTGCTTGACACATATTTTTAATGTAAAAAAACTAAATACCAAAATGGATAAAGAGTTGAAATTGCTCAGATCCAAGTAACTCATTTGATGCATAAACCAGGTTTTATCAATTTAAATAATTTTCAGTTTTTATGTGCCACGCCTGAAATCCAACAATATAAATTGTCTTTTTTTTCACCGTTCTTCCTTTGAAGAAATATTATTCACCAAGTCCCCTTTTGTTTCAATGGAAATGGAGAATTTCAATTTCTGCGTTTGGACAAATAGAGATTGAATGTATGATACTTCTCCCCTATTTCATCACTTGTTGTTCCCTTCTTTCCCCTCAAATACCCATGACATAAATAATTTCTTGTAATTAGTTTTCAACATCTCTGGATTCTTACGCCTTCCAAATGTCTGAATACCAGAAACTTAGTTTAGGTGCTTCGGGTCTTGGACTTACATGTTATAATACTAAGAGTTAGTATCTAGTTTCTTTGAGCACGTTCTGACCTCACCTTCAACAGTTTCCTTTTCATTATCCATGCAAAAAATCAAACTAGAAATATAAAAACTGTTATTGAAGCCCTATCAGCTTTCTCTGGTGGTCCTGAAAACCCACTGAGGATGTGTTGGTGTTTTGCTTAAAAAAAGGTTTCTACGGTGTTCATACATTTGTCGCCCGCCCCCTATCATATGCTTTTTCTTTTTTTGGTAGGGGAAGGTTTTTGGATCATATTCAAAGTATCATTTTTATGCTGACTTCTTGCCTACACGCTCATCATTAATTTCATTAAATATCATCTGTCCACCTGCCTTTGCCATTTTGTTTTTGCTGCTGTTTCAGGGGGCTGTATGGGTTCTAGAACCAGAAAAGGTTCCAAAACCCGGGCTTTTGGACAAGGTGCCTACGGAGCAAAAGCGGAAAAAGGACTTTTTGGAGGTCATGCCTGTCCCGAAATATGCAAAACTTAAAGATCACTGTCTTATCCTAACTGAGACAGATGGTTCTCATGTGGAGATTTCACTCAAGGGATGCACAATAGCAACTGTATCAGCAACAGGCTTGTACTCAAAAAAATGGTGATTTGATGTTTTCTAGAAATCTTTTAGGAGTTGAAATTTCAGATAACTTAGAATCAACTACTTTTGTTTATGCACCCTCCTGACGGACTTTTTAAGTTGTGGTTTCCTGGTGATCAAGAATTAACTGTTTAATAATGGATTTCCAAATCCATTGAGTCAAATCGTATACTTCAGTGAATATGCTTCTTGAGGCTTACATTTGAGAAAGAGAGTCTATTCTAACTAAGTCAAGTAGCAAAGTTCTTGTTCTGAAAGGTTCAAGGTGGCTTCATTGACTCTACTAAATATTTTATGGCATTTAGCTGCTTTTTCAATCTTTTAGTGGGTTTCGGTTCTGACAAAGATACATCCTTTTAGGTTGAGTTGGTTTGTACTGAAAGATCTCATCGAATTCATGACCAAGGAATATTGATGCCCAAGTAGCAATAATAAAATATAATCAAATAAAATATATATTTTTTTCGATCAGAATATTTTTCTCTGCAGTACACTGCATGCCATGCGTTCACAGGAAGTCATGAAAATCCCTTTAATTGTTCCAATCCATGTCAGGAAAACCCTTTTATATTGTTCTAATCCATGTCAAGATTTTTTTTTTTTTTTCCCTGTAATTGTTCTAATTCATCTCATGATTCCTGTTTGGATTTCATGGAATTCTAAGTAATACTTCTCCATGACTGTTTCTTTCTTTTTCTTATAATAGGGCAAAAAGATATCCCATTAAAGTGGAGAGCGAAGGTTCAGTTATATATAAGGGAAGTACAATAATTTACATATATCTTGAGACGTCTTGGGAGAAGGAGTCCTGGTGTAAAGCCCTCCGCCTTGCTTCCTGCGACGAAGAAAAGCTTAAGTGGTTCACCAAGTTGAAAATAGAGTTTCACAATTATCTGACATCATTGAATGCAGGATATCCTTCTTTTATGAAACCTTCCGAGGTTTTCAGTGCTGAACCACTTGATAAGCCTATTAAGTTTGATGGTTCATCAAAGGTTCGCCAGTTCCTCAAGAAACTTGCAAAGAAGGCTTCTAAAAGTGGAGTAGAATATATAGCAAGTGAAACTTCAACTTCTGGCCGTGATGAAAGAAAGTTGAGTGAGAAGCCTCGTTCGTTCCAAGACTCAGTTCTGGCTCCTGGCTTAGCGAAATTGGTCCCAACAGGAAAGCCTTCTAGTGTTTCTTCTGAGGACACTAGTGTGGCATCATCAACACCAACTTCTACTGAGCCAGGAAACAGAATTCATATTTCTGGAATATCTGATATGGAATCCAATCACAGGAATAGTGATGAAGGAACACTTTGTTTGAATTTTTTAATATCACGATTGTTCTTTGATGCCAAAAGAAATTTGCAGATTAGGAACTCCATAGAAAAGCGGATTCAGGTTTGTCGTATCTATTTAAACCACAGTGACATATTAATGAAGTAATTTCTTTTACATGTGAATGCACAAAAGATTTGGCATTTTTTATCTCGTACATGATATATAAAATGATCTTTCAATTAGAATTAAGAATTCAAATGATATTTTTTGAGATTTCTATACATAACTTTATGTTCTTGTAGGTTTTCCTCAACATAATTTACTGTTGACTAATTACAATATTCATGATCTGAAAATCGTTGTGAAAACTGTGTCCAGATAATCAATATTGCAAGAGATTCGAAGAATAGAAGATTTTCCCTTCTTCTATTCAAACCATTTAATATAAGATTTCAGGAAATTGTAACTTTTGATCTCCAACCTATGGACTGAGTTGCAAGTTGGTTGCCGACCTTCAAAAGGGAGCAAGTTGGTCCTCAATCTTTCAACAGATGTGTACAGTTAGTCCTCTTGAACAAAATCCTCCAAAATTTCTCTTAATTTAACATCTGACTTGCACATGTCGATGTGTTCAAGGGGCAAAATTGTATAAACACATAATTTTAATAAAAAGAAAAATGAATAAAAGAGAAAGAAAGAAAAACAAAAATAAATAATGCAAAATGAGAGTTTGGTGGCATTTCACGTGCGGCACCCGGTGCTTAGTCTTGGTTGATTTTGAATTGGTCCATAGATGTTACTGAAACCCAGTGAAGGAGCCTACTGTGATTGTCCTGACCAACCTAGTTCATTGAGTTCCATTCGGGCTCAATGTTTGGCAATATCAAATACCTGTTTCATAGTTGAAATTTCTTTCTGAGTCAGCCAGGAGGGTTTTTTGGTCCATTGTCATACTAATACTTTTCAGGTAAAAGGGTATTTTCTTTTCATTTCAATTATTATTTAGGTATCTGACCATTGATGGTCTTTTTATGCAGATTGATATTTTTATTGCAATGCATAAAATCTGATAGTAATTTTGATGTACATATCAGCTTTCTCTATAATCTAAGTCAACTAAAAGGCATGTCAGGCATGTCAATGAAATAATATAATGTCTGAAAAACTGAAATATTTTCTCTATTTGTTCAACGTACTACTGAGACATAAGTGTATTAAAAGGTTCATTTAATGAGTGTTTTGTATTATTTTTTTGATCATTGTTACAATGTGTTGTATATAAAATCTACAACATATGGCTCTCATGAAGTGACATAGTAATGCAGTTTACCGGAAGATGTTGTGTGGGTATATTGTTGTTTGTGGCACAACTAACCTGTCTATTCTGCACTGTCGTAGAGAGCACTATCCAACATGCGAAGCCCCAATTACCTCGGTGAAGTCACATGTAATTCTGTAAATCCTGGTACTCTGCCTCCACATATTCTTGCAATGAGGGTGCTTCCCTCAGATACGAATGAGCTGTGGGCCATGGAAGTTGATGTAGAGTATTTTGGTGGCATGGTTTTGGAAATTGAAACAAGGCTCAAAATTCGAGAGCTGGAACTTGAAGGAGAGCAAACTAGTTCGAATTCAAGCACTGTTGGTGAGGTGACCTCTGCTCTACTGGAAAGTATTGAATATCTTGGGAAACAATTGAAGCTTTCTGAAGAGACAACTGATGGAATAGAGCAAAAAGATGGAGAACCAATCCTAGGTATGTAATATATGAGCTTCTGTTTTGAGACTGAACCAGTAATTACTCTAAATTTTGATGAAATCAATACATCTGTTAAATAAAACATTAAATATGATGCATGGAAGAGTTGTGTAGTAGCTTAGCTTTTATATATTACTTTAGGTACCTGAATCTCCAGCCCTTCAGTTAGTCACACATATTTGTAACATAATTTTTGTATATATTTTTGAAGGTTCTGCTTGAATGATGGTTTGGCATTACAATGATGGGTAAATGGGATAAATAGTTGATCACATTAGAACTGATGTTTATCATGGCTGACTTGGGGCGTAGTTCACCTGAGGCAACAGGATTGGAAATTTCCTATGGTGTACTGATTTGCATTTGACCAATTTGAATACTTCTCTTATAGTGCAGATTTTAGAACCATGCTTGATGAACTTTCTCAAATATCAATACAAATCTAATTGAAATGGACACAGATAAAAATGTCACTTGCATGTTTGCACTATATATAATAGCATAAGTAATAATTCTAGTCTAACTCATTTTAGCATTTAATTCACCAGGGATATGGCGAAAAGTGGATGAAATAAATCCACTAATTTTTGGTTTATAATAGCATAAGTAATATTCCTTTTTGGCATGCCCTAATTTTTTTAGCTTTGTCCATTTGACTAGCATTCTTATGTAACTTAAGGGCATAGAAAAGTTGCCAACCAAAATATCAACATGTTGGTCTATCAAGTAGTTGAGCATATTTCTTGGTTTTTCATTTTTCTTCTCTTTTAGGTCATTTTACACGTATCTTCCTAATAGCATGCTTTTTGAACCATGTTTGGATGCATTTCCTTAAGAATGCGGTGACTGTTGTTCTTTTGATGGTCTTGGTGTTTGATGTTTGCTTTTAAATGTCTGTTTGGTTCAAGTATTTCATCAAAATGCCATTACCTATGCATGATGAAGCTATTAGCATAAACTCTGCTTCTTGATTGGCTGTTGCCATAGAAGACATCTATGTTATACCAGCAGACATGGCTAGATACATATTAAAAAAATAGAATGAGCCAAATGCCGACCTAATAAGGACGCTTGGGGGAGACTTTTTAGTTTCCCGACAGGTCGATGTACAACCGAAAGGTGAATGCTTTACCAAACTCGTGTACACTTTCATGTGTATTGATTTCCGCTTATTACATGCTTGGTTTCCTAAATTCTTTCTCCACAAGCACCCCCATTTTGAGGTACCATCAACAGCAAGACCCNCACATTCGCAAGTGGAAGGACTTGGCTTTAGCCTTCCTCATGCAGTTCAAGCATAACATTGATAAGGCCCCAGATTGCATGGATCTCCAAAACATGGGGGAAAAAGGTACCGAAGGCCAATTCAAGGCATTACTTCAAAGTAGTGCTTTCTTCATTCAAATAGACTCTTTAATATTCCTCGGAAAAAAGGTTTCAATTTTGATGACGGTCCTGGCTGGTCCATAAAATGATTAGCAGACCCTTTCTTTCTAGTGTAGAAAGATTTCCTTCTTCCATTTAGGTAACCTTAATGAATTACGCCATGTAGTAATGCAGTCCATATAAAGTAATTCAGTGCACCCGTATTTATAGCATTGCATGTACCCTGGAGGTTACGTGTTGATGTGGATTTCTCTTTGCCCCTCACTGTAAATTGAAATCTTCAACAAATCGATGTTTGAACCATCCATTGTTTTGAAAACTTGGTTCTCTAAAGAAGCTTTCACTAGTGAGGTACAATTTTTGTTAGGAGTTTGGACCCGTTTTATCTTTGAAACAACCAGTAGCAATGGAAGTTATTTTCCGATGATTTGAGTACAGACAGTTGTTCCTTTAGGATGAAATTAAAAGGGCTCATTTTTCATTTTGCATCACTATATTGGAATTTGGAAATAGAGTGTAGGATCTTAAGTTTGGGCACTAAATCTTTCCCTAAATTCTCTGTTAGAATAGCGACTAATTAAGAATTTAACTCTGTTTGAATAATTTGTGATACAACTAACTCATTTATATGCTTGCTTAGGTATATACTTGGTCCAGAATTACAGACACCTGTTCTAGACATGATTTTTGGTCAACTATCCAATGCAAGTGCTTAAATGCAGTTGTAAAATTCCATCTTTCTCAGCTTTCCATAAATTTATAGGTTTATGTTTGAGAAAGAGTGATTGCTTGTATGATGTTTGCATTTCTCTTGGAGATAAAGGAAGTAGGTAAATTGATCTCTGTGGATTAGACAAATATGACCTCACTATCTTTTAAACTCTTCATTTATTAAGACGGGCAACCCACTGGTGAATTCTATTCTCATTTGAAGGAAATACAGCCTCCACATTGCTGGACTTCTGCATAGAATTGAGTATTAGGGCCTTTGAGACCCTCATTGGTCTGAAATTCTAGTTCATATTGTAAATATGGGCATGTTTAGACTCGTTCTCTACTGCACATTTTCTTTAGGAGGGGAGAGAGAGTGATGGTGTCAATTAGCGAAGGGACGGCTCTCATATTTTTGTTGGAAGTGGATGAAGGATAGAGAAGAGTGTGAATGATGGTGGCCTCTCTCTATTTCAATTTTCAGCTAAACACTTTTCCCAAATCTGATTATAAAGGAGAACAATAAACTTTTTAGGATGTCGGATTTCATACTTTGTTAATGACCTAGTCTGATGAGCTTCTATTAACACAAAAAAGAGTCGAGCTCAGGTAAATCAATGTTAGTTCATTTATGAATCAAGCTGGTCAGAGTGAGGAAGTAGCCAAGCTTTACTGTATCCAAAATTGGAGAAATTGCAGAGTGATATATTGGATATATGGGTTTGGTCTTAAAAGCATGTGTTTGATTAATCTCACTTGCCTCATTTATGCATTAGGGTTCGAAGTCATGTATATTAAACTCAGAACTCTGAATTTTGAAATCTGTCTATCCGTGTTCTTAATTCAAAGTTGACATGAAGTGATCAGAAAATCTCTGTGATTTGTGATGGGAGTTGGTACAGATAGAGAATTATAATTTGTGTCTCAATACATTCTTAATTTCATAATATGCTTTTACTTATTCTTTGTCTATTGAATTAAAACTAAACTCCATGCATAGATATCCCTTTGTAGATTGAGGTTTCATGCCCAGTTTCAAAAAAGTCAATGGGAACACAATGAGAATTATATTATATTGTATAAATAATGGCATATCAAAGACATTAATACAAATCTATCACGCCTCTCTCATATTTTGTTAGTTCAAAGGACATCTTTTTGTCTAACTTAAACAACTTATCTTTGTACAATAATTTAAGCCAAAATTCTTGCATCTTTACCTAAGAAGAACTAATACATGTGAATGGATATAACATGACTTCCAAAACCTAGGGCACGACATGATGTAGACACCTTAACTAAAAATATAAAATTCTTGAATCCGTAGAATCAAGATAATAACATTATGTTCATATAAAAAGAATCAACATACATACATCTTGAAGATTATGAATTTAAGCACTAAAGTAAACATAACTTAACAAAAATTCCATTGCATTTGATCAATATTTACATTTGAATCCTGTTAGAGATTATTTCTAGAATAAGAAAGTAAATATATTTAACCCTAA
>CAIGRB010013608.1:0-13700 GCA_903798255.1 Fraxinus quadrangulata
AACCATTTTAATGAGTTTTTTTTTTGGGGTGGGGTGGGGGAATGAATTTTGGAATAGTGATTTTTGAAGAATTGTGGTTAAAAACTAGAAAAAAGTTTTGAGTTTACATACAAAATTTTTTAGTGTTGAATGTATGGTTGAAATGAGTTTTGAGAAAAAAAAAGTTATACTTTAATGGTTCTCAAACAAGGGCATAATGTTTATGAATAATATTTCGAGGGTTTGTCATATTTAGTCCGTGTTTGGAAGAAATTTTCTTCAAAAATCATTTTACCCCGAACTCATTACCTACTGCGCCTCAAAAAAAAAATCATTTTTCACATAGAAAAATCTCTCCCAAATGAACCCTTAAAATCTTTACTAGAAAAAACCTCGGCTTACCATTTTGTGCTAGATGGCAAATAGCAAGTTCAATGTGACGTCGTGTTGAAGTACTAGTAGTATTGCCGTTGGCAACCAACCATGATAAGGCACCATCTTCCATTAGAAGAGAACGGCCTCTCCAATATCCTGAAGTAAAACATTTCAGATGCATGTCCCAGAACAAAAATGAGATGAATAACTAGGTGAGATAGTAATATATATATTCATCTAAACCTTGAATAATTCTCCGAGATTCACATTTCGCAAAGTTTGCCAAGCCCCTGGCTACCTGAGCAACAACATCAGTGCTCCCGGTTCTAGCCATTCCCAGGAGAGCTTTGATGGCTCCATCTTCTTTCAGCATCACATGTAATTTATCTGTCAAGAAACAAGTACCTCAACATCAATATACATAATTCTCATTAGGATCAGTTAATTATATGTTAAATATGGCGGATTGAATAACACTAGACAATACTAAGAAAGAAAAAAAAGCTAAAAACTTGTACGTTATACGGCCTTATCTAATACTGTATATCAAACTTTCAATAAGAGTACCTTGTATTCATGAAACTCTTCAACTATTTATAGCAGAAAAGACGTTAATGCTCGTTACTTGAGAGGTAATAGCTCTTTTTTTCAGTGTAGTTACAAATTTAGACCTTGTTTGATAAAACTTTTTTGAGAAGTGATTTTCCCTATACTCATTTTCAACCACGCATTTTCCAAGTTTTCCCATATCTTTTCCCTACTTTTTAACCACACAATCTTAAAAAAATAAATAAAAATCACTTTTCAGAAAAGTTCTATCAAACAAGGGCTTAGTAATTTATACAATCTTAAGTCATATGACCATTCCATTAGAATAATTCATATGACGTTCTATATATCTTAAGAATTCTATAACTAACATAACTGTAAAACAAGTAAAATTAAAAAGTTCGGGTAATCCATAGTGATTAGGAAAAATACAAAGAAAATCGATCGTGGTTAACCAAGTTTCTTGATGATCTGACTACAAATCCACCTCAAGCTTACCATTTCCGCACAAATTTGCAATTGCTCCAGCTACCATGCGAAGAGTTTGAGGATCATCTGTCTTAGAAGCTATATTAGCGAGTAGTTGAGGACCTCCTTTGCTTGTTATCAAACCTTGATTCATCTCTGTAGACCAAAAAATTCTAACCTTAAGAAAAAAACCTATATTTGAAAGTTTTATTCGTTAAATTTATTGTACCGACTAATCTTAAAGCTTAAGATGTTAGAGAGAACAAATTTGTTTATTTAAATTTAGCCTTGAGCACGCTCACATGTAAGCCAATTTTTTTTCCCCATCAAAGCCTCACATGTGCATAGCTTTCATAAATGGGCGATGGTGAAACTCGAATCCAAAACCTTTGACCGCTTTAATACCGGGTTGAAGTATCTCATCTAAAGCTGAAATTGTATTAGAGAACAGAAGCGATTACCTATTTAAATTTAGTCTTCAGCTAAATTCTCACTTTAGAAGAACCTAATCTCATGTGAAGTGGAGAGCAACTTTCACTACTAAAAGTTACAGCATTGGGACCAAAACTTCTGTTTTGATTTTCACATATATAACCATCTATATTTCTTGTATTGAATAATAAAGCAACAGAGATAAGTACCATTCATTGCCAAATTAGCAATGGCGCCAGAAGCAACTCGGAGTGCTGTTGGGTTTTGAGATGATTCCAGCAATGCGAGCAGTGCATCTAGACCACCTTCCTGCACAATTTTCTCTTGATTGATATCTGCAATCAGAACTAATTTTTTTAGAAAGAGATTTAAGTCAGCGGAATTACCAATTTATTTTATCTACTAGCTATTTGATATAAGAAAATGAATACTGAAGGTACTAATTCATAATATTGTTTCAGTAATAACATTTTAACAAGGAATTTGGTGAATATTTCACCTCACTGGAGCAAATAATTCAAACAATTTTCTGAAAATTCATATAGCTTTCTATATAAAAAACAATTAGTTTACAGGGATCTTCAGTATCCACCTTTATCATATTTAGCTTCTAAAAGACAAAAGAAACAAGTTTGCATTTCGCTTCTGTTCAAAGTTCTTCTAATCTGATCATTTTTCTAGTCCTAACAAACCCTAAGTGATAAGAAAAAAAATGGTAGTTCATTAACTACTTTGACTTGTTACACTCTAACTACCATAAATAGTCTCTCTAAGTGAAAATGGTTCAAACAGGAAGGCATGAAGAATATAACGTTAAATGCTCAAATTCAGTTGCTTCTTTTAAATGTCAAAGCCTTATCTTTTTAACATATTGCAATACATTATATGTCTCAAAGGTTTCAAATGCTTTGGCATTCAAAAAGGTGCGGAGTCAAGAGAAAATGTTGAAGTTCCAAGATAAGGCACATTTCTTTACATACCTTCAGCAGCAAGATTTGCCACAACTTTCACGGCATGGATTTGGACATCTGTATCTCTAGATGTTAACAGTGATAATATTTTCGGGATCCCAACTGAATTCACAGAAAAAAGGATCCATCATTAGAAGAACTATAAGGTCTTACAACAGTTATAACAACAATTTATTCCTTAAAAGATGTCAACGGCTTGTACACCCAAGTTTCTACTAGCCTTGACACTTGAGAGACCCGCGTGACTGATACATTTATGGTACATTTGGTAGGGTGTATTGGACAGGATTAGGAATTCGAATCTTGTCCAACGTCCAGTGCAGTACTGCCCAATACTACATATTGAACGCGTCCTATTGCATATTTGGTAAGGTGGATTAGACAATTAAGGAAGAAAAAGATCTTGTCAATTGTACCAGTACTCCATACTTAACATATCCTTAACACTCTAGATGCCTTAAACAATTCATACCACTGGAATTAGCAAACCAATATCAACCACACAAAAAAAAAAGGCCCAAGAAACTTGCCTTCTTCACATATCTTTGCAATTGTGCTCTTATGACCCCCAGTGATAGAATCTCTTGATTGGCTTGGAACATGAAAACCTTGTTCATTGCGGAAGGCTGAACTCCCTTTGCTTATTTCCTGCATGTACGGTTTTTTTTCCTGTAGAAAGTCAGGAAATAAAATCTCAGAACACAGATAAGTATCAGAACAAACATGATGCTTGATAAGATACAGAAACCATATAATATTCACCTCAATGGCATCTTCACTTTCAGGAACAATCTTCTTTATGTTAAGCAGCTCATTTTCAGCTTGCTTTCGTCGTTTTTCCTCAACTTGAAGGTTTTGTCTCACTGTGTGAAGTTCGTCGCTAAGTCTTTCCTAATAATTCATTAAAAATATATATTAACAATTTTCCGACTCATCTTTGTTGTGTCTGTGACAGGTGAAGCAAACTTGGAAGTTGGACACACTAGTAATGATTAGTACGAACAATTAGTAGACACCTCAAAGTAAACTTCATGACCATAGCAAAAACCATACTGTTGAATTTTGGTGCACTAAATATACCTTCTCTAATTGCAGATTCTTATATTCCATATTTAACTGCTCATGTTCATAGACAGCGGCTTCATGCAGCTCATGCATTTCTTCTAACCTCATTCTAAACTCTAAAATCTCTTTTTCTTCATAGATCTATAATTGGGAAAAAGGAAAATAATTGTGCAGGAAATAAAAAACGACAAGGAGAATAAGAAAAGCACATGGATAATCAAGAGACAACAATTAGAACTTATATGACAATGCAGTATACAATTATAAAATTAAAGAAAAAATAATATAAGTATGAAAATTTCAGCAAGATGTGCCGAATTTTTATTTTCCTGTTAGAGATAGTACATCAACTTCACCTTAACTGCATTTTGATTATCATTTCGAAGCTTTTTTGTAGAACGCAGTTGTTCTTCAATTCCATCAAAATGAGCACGTTCATCTTCTAGTTGCTGATTTAACTCTGCTATTCTCTCCTCATACATCCTAGTGGTCTCTGCAAGTGCCCTCTGATATCCAGCATTTTCCATCTAATTCATTTATTAAGAGGAAATAGCACCATGCTCTTAGATATCTGATAAAACTAGGATAAAAAAATTAGACGCTTCATAAAATCATTTGCGGTATAATCGATATACAGCGAAAGGCGACTGATTGACGGAATAGAAGCTATCATTAGCTTCAACAAGAAAAATTTAATCTTTGAAAAGATTCAAGTCATACAAAAATTGAGAAATCTACTCAACGCAGATTGGGAGAATCAACAACTCGAACAAATTAAATCATATCTTTTCAATGCTTTAGAATATAAATGGTGGACAACCTGCAATGACTTTTCAGTATCACTAAGCCGCTTCTTCATTCTCTCTAATTGTTCTTCAGCATTGTCAGAACAAGCACATTCATTTTCTAGTTGCTTCATTAGATCAGCAATTTTCTTCTCATACATCTGGGTTGTATCTGCAAGCAGTTTCTGATATGTGGAATTTTCTACCTGCTGTAGCTACTAGCAAAGAAAGCAATAGCATTACTCACTCAGCTAATGCAAAAGCAAACTAACAACAGAGAAAAAGGTAAAGCCAGCTGGAACACTTGTGGTGCAGGGAACTAGAAGACATTTTTAACTCTGGAAAGATACGTGTGCATGTATGTAGGTGACTTATGGGTGTATGTATGAGTGTAACAAAAGCTGGAGGCCTTCCAATTTAGAAATCAGTTCCTTCTAAATGTTATAAAGATTTCAGCAATATGACTTTTGCATAATAGAAACAATTCTTTCTTGTTCCTCTTATACTTTTTGGGATCCGGTCAAGGGGATGGGATATCATTTATTACATCTCCACTGTAAAAGCTCATCAGATACGGCACTGTTATAGAGAAAAACATGATGTCTGATACTATCATATCAGTTCTAACATATTGAATAACTTCAGGTATCAGTCTATAAAAATGAAACAACTATACAAGCACAAATTTCATATTGCAATGAAAATTGATCCCGTTGTCTTTACCTTGCTGTTCTTTAAATTCATTTCTAGACGTGCAACCTCATTGTGCATGAAATCATTATGATCTTTCTGGCTGTTCAGATCTTTAAGTACATCATTCAACTCTAATTCCAAACGTGTGTTCTCCTTCTGTAAAAGCTGCATTTACATATGAGGTATTAGAAGAGTTTGAAAATCTTCATTACAGAATTTCAAGATTGAGACATGGGCTACAAAAACTGTTTCTGATTGCAAAAAATAAATTCTGATTGCAGTGGAATTTGAAAGAGAAACTTAAATAAAGATAATTTATTTATTAAATACCTTGCTATTCTTTAAACTTGTTTGTACTCGAGTGATTTCATTAAGCAGCATGCTATTTTGTTCTTTCAGACTGTCCAATTCCTTTGCTAAACCTTTGGTGTCTGATTTTAATTGAGTATTCTCCTTCTCTAGAAACTGCAGTTAATGCATTATACTCAAAATATAAGATGGTAGTATGGTTCAGTTAAAGCAATGTTATAAAGCACATAAAACACAAGGAAAAAATATTACCTCGGTCCTCACAATGAAACTCTTTTCTGCCTCAGCAGAAGACTTTTGAAATTCTTTAAGTTTTTTTTCCATTTCATTGTTGTCCTTCTTCCTCAAATTTTGTTGCCTATCAATCTCTGCATTAAGATGGTCAACTTGATTCTCCAGCGTCCGACATAAGCTTTCATAATCGAATTCTTCTTTCAGCTTTACAGTGTTTACGACTTTCATTGCCTGCAAAAATTCATTTTTATTGGATGCATAGGCTCATAGTATATATTTTACTTGGACTATTTATTTGACGCTAGCCCGTCGTCCAACGGATATGTACAGAAAACTTTAAATAGATCTACACAGCTCTTAAAAGATAAACAATAAACTTACCCGTTGTCCAAACATTATGGTGCTTGTGGTTTCTGCATAATGTTGAGAAGAAGGTCCAATTGTTACTATAAGTGAGGTTCTTGCAGAACCTGTTTCATTTAACTAGTCAGAATTTCCGCCAATGAACCAACATAATAGACAATAGTTCATGATCATAAACTCAACGTAACAATTTGATCTAACTCTTGCTCAATGAAACCATTCTAAATTAGTTTCAACGGGTAATAAAATGGAGAAACAAAATATCAATTGAATCCATCTATCTGCAGCCAACAGGTCTGTCATACAACATTAAACCATGTAAGCAGGCAGGTGTCAAAGGAGCCCCTGGATTAAAGCATTTCCAACCATTGCGCAGTAATGCTTTCAAATATTTTCTTTTATAAAATTAGAGAAAAAAATAAAAAACATAATTGCAAATTCTTGATATCCCAAAACTAGAGGCAGTTTATGTAGTGTCTTGTGTCTCAATTATGCAGTTATACACGAAAACAAGATCTAACTTCTAGCTTTTAAAACATTATATCCAATAATTTTTCTCTTGAATCAGCAGCCAGGGAAATCTTTAACGTTGAAAAAATTATAATATTTTAACCAAGTAACCCATTTGACACAAGCCTCTGAGACTAACACACAAAATTCTAATTTTTTATTAACAGCAACGTCGAGCAACAAGAACATTTACAGCAACAAAAATATTGGGAAGGTAAGACAAATAAATATGCCAACATATTTATCTCAGGATCAATAAAAAATCACTTTAGCTCAAAAGATATCCAAGTAAAAATAAATGAAAAATAGGATCACCTCCAAATGAATCACGAAGTAATCTTGTCAGTTTAGAATCTCTAGTAGGTATGTGAGGACTGTGTTCAGCCAACGCATTTATGCATTTTCCTAGAGAAGTAAGAGAAAGATTGATAAACTTGGCCTCCTCGAGTAAGTGACCTTCACTCCCTGCAACAGGAAAAATTTGTGAACAAATGTTCTTGCAAGACGATAGATTACATATAGAACAGACAATATAGTCATTCAACTAAGGACATTTAGAACACATTTAGTTGTGCTTAAAGATAAGTTTGGCATTCAATTATGAGATACGTTATTCAAAAGAACCAAAACTAAATTAAGATGTAGCAGAAGAAAATAAAGAAATATGTTGGGCTCTCAATTATAAAAGACATACCAGATTTATTTATCCTCTCAGATCCAGCAAGATCAACGATCAACAGCTTGCTTTTTCGAATAGTAGGTAAGTGATGACCATGTCTATTAGTGGAACTCTCATTTCCTTGATAAGAAACATCAATTTCTTCTTTCTCATGGGCAGATCTCCGAATATAAACCTATAGAACACGAATTAGTGGAGATAGATGGACAGAAAAATTAACAGGATTTGATCGTATTCACCGTGTGGGATAAATATATAGTTTGCTGTAAACCTAATCATGGCCCAAAGCAAATAACTATGGGGGCATAAAAATCTTGTTTTTACCATTTTACATTAAGTAAAAGCTCGAGGAAACAAGATTTCTGTATGTACCATGAGAATTGCATGACTGCGTGAAGATTCTGTGTTCAGCTTTGTATTAGCTGCATGACGGTTTGTTTCTCCTATTTGCAATAGTTGTAAGAAGTGATCAAGGTTTGTTATCTTGATTATTGCAGCGCCAGGTACTGATACCTCTCCAGTCTTGGCATCCTCTACAATTGGAATGTTTATCTTTTCAGGTGCAAGCAAATCTTGAACGGCTTCCATGTATAGCTGGTTGAATTACAATACATGTTTCTACCATCAAACTCGTGAGTAAGTAAATTAAAAGTAAAACTAAAATGATTAGATCTTGGATGGCGTGTGTGCGCATGCATTTTTGAGAAGTCAGCTAAAGTGTTTATGAATCTATAGAATCACTGGCGAGCTTAAACATCAATATACAACAGCAGTTTTCTAACATCACTTGTTACTGATCCTAGTCAACTGGAATATTTAAATTAAAATTTTAACAATTTATTACACATCACATCATGTCGTAATTACAACTAGCAATGTTCCCTTCAATTTAAAATGTTAGACACTTCGACACTTGACGCCTCAATCCACAGCCAAACTTTGAGTAAATTCATTGACATCAGTTCTTCAATTATGCCATAAAATACCTTGACTGCAGAAGTCAAACTGTAAGTGTGAAATAGTAATATTTTTTACTAACAAACATGCAATTAATTATATGCATTACTCACATTACCTGCAAATAAGAAATTTCCACTGTGTCAGATACAGATGTATTTGTAATTATGTCCTCCAAAGCTCTAACCATAATACCACGTTCTGATGCATCACCTTTACCCATGCTACCAAGGGTGTAAGTCTTGCCCGTACCTGTTTGACCATAAGCCATAATTGTCCCATTATATCCATCAAGCACACTCTGCAAAAGTAAATCAAAATTCCTTTACTTGATCAGTACATCATGCAAACATACTTTAATTTCATTTTAATTTAATTCTAGCAAAAATACAATAATTTTTAACATTAAAATTATCTTCTAAGGAACATTACATTTTATGAATATAAAAATATCTGATTGGGATAGATTTTGGCAAGCATCCCCATCGCAGATTAAGCTCTTATCCCATGAGAGTAATAATAGCAAAATCAAAATTAAAATCAGAAAACAAGCAAAAACCACACATAGATTTTCACAATAATAAAAAAGAAGAATACAAAACAAAAAGGGTCTCCAAAAGTATTTTTGTAGTAGAAATATTGAGGCAACCTAAAACACGCATGGGATTACACCCCGCAAAAGTGTATATATGATTAGGCTCCACACAGTCCAACAACCTCATCTTTGCAATTACATACCTACACATTTTAAGAATTCGAAAAAAAATTGTGTTCATGGATATAATGTATTGATGATAAATTAAGACAAAAGGAAAAAATGCATAAAAGACTTTGGAGTGCGTTGATGAAGTCACATGAAAACATGCCATGAGTGCGAAAACTGATTTCTTGAGTTTTGAGCCTACCTCAACTACAGGCTTTGCAACAACCTCATAAACACGCTTTTGAGAAGCACTTTCAGACAATACTTCATCAAATTTGAACGACTCCGAACTCCAGTTATTTTTTCTTAAATTTAACCTTTTGAGCTGCATAATACAAAAAGATTAATCCATTCATTGAGGCGCCAACATTCAAGTTTAGAATATGAAAAAGTAAAGGGGATGCAAGAGAGAGAGAGAGAGAGAGAGAGAGAGAGAGAGAGAGAGAGAGAGAGACAGAGAGAGAGAGAGAGCAAGTTGATCTATTGTCAACTGAAATGAGACGTGTTTTTGAATTATATTAGCATAAAAATTAAGTTATATATGACATAGAGGTTCACATAAATACCTCAGGCTGTAGCTCAACACAATCAGAACAATCAGCATCCGAAAGCTCATCAGAATTTCTAGGTCGAAGTCTAACAGCAACTCTCACTCTTTCAGATTCTGTGACAAAGATAATTAAGCATATGAACATATGTTCAGTCAAAAGTGAGGACTGTGTACCACAACTGTATCTTATAATGGAATAGTAAGCTGAACATTTTCCGTCAATCGAATTATTCTACAATCTTAAGATGGACCACTGGTAGTGTACTCAGATATAAATAAACACGGGGTGTCTGAATAGCCAAAACACCACATATTTGCCAATGGGTGTGAGTACTTTGAATTTTTGAGTGATGCTTTTATATTATGTTCCATTAAGATTATAGTATAGCATTTTTGTTATTATGAAATAGTTACAATAAAAATGAACATATGTATGTTGTTATTCAGCATATCAACGTGTGTAGTCTAGAAAAATAACCCTTATGGATAGATAATCGCCTCTATGAATGTAGGATATTCCTGAGTTCCCGAATATTATATTATAATATTTATTTATTTAAAATGCTGAAAGAAAAAAGTTTTTAAAGACAAAAGGTCCCCATATTCAAGAAGATAAACAAATGAAAAGGACGTAGCAAAGACAAATCCCCAAATTTGCCGCATCAGGAGGAGAAACGCTAAAGGATCAACTGAGACCTTCGTTGAAACAGAAGCCCAAAAAATAAACAGTAACTCAAATGGTTTGCGCAACATGTCCTATATTAGGATTGAGACAACTATATATAATTGGCGTCCCATTGGATAATTCATAAACTACTGGTACAAATGAAGATCTCTTGCTCTCTCACACGCGTGCACACGCCTTTCTTTACAATCTACACTCTACATTACACCGCACCCATTTTCTTCTCAAGTCTAATTCAATTCTTAACTATGGAAATCATGGGTTCTACCATAAATGGTGGATATAGCATCAATGCATTCACACACGAATTCTTACAAAATAATGTCAAGATACTACTTTTCGAATGCAGTCTTTCTGCATAAACTATCTAAACTTAAAACGGGAGGATAAAGGCAAAAATACCTTCAAATTGAAATATTAGTGTGAAATTAGCAATTTATAAAATGAATCGTTACAATCTTCAGAATGGACGTCGAAGAAATGAGAATTGATAGTTATGGCCCAGGTGTGTGTGAGAGAAAAGAGAGAGACCTGGGTCAGTATCAAGAGGTTGAGGGCGAGTTCTTGAAGTGGGAGTGACCGAGCGTCTACTATTAGAAATGGGTGCTTTCGAATTCGAGCGAACCGAATGCCGCTGTTCTTGTGGACCACCACCGCCATTCCCACCGCCACCACTACCGCCATTGTTTCTCGAAGAAGGGGGTCTCTCGGACTTGTGCAATACTCTTCCCGAAGACGCCATTTTCGGGATAATAATCGCACAGACAAATCAACTTATTACAGAAGTTTGTACAAGTTTCTTGATAAAGGAAAAGAAGGGTCTTTGTCTTCTTTGTCTTTGTTTTCTTCCACAATGACACATCTTGTGAGCGAGTACCGTACGTAAAAGGTGAAACAAACAAACAACGTTGAGGCCGGCACGATTTCAGAAGATTTCAACATTCAACTCAACACATGACATGGCGCATTGAGTTCCCGGACTTGCATTCATTATTCTTGTCTTTTGTGCTGTTTTTGATTTTGACACTCCCAAAATCATTCATCTGATCAGTGTAACAAGTTTGGTGGGGACGACATAGATATCAATTACACAGAAAATCATTCCAATTGTGATTCATTATTCTATGAGAAAATTAAATTTGTGGGCTATTATTTGTGTGGTGAATTGTACATGTACACAAACACAAATGGTTGAAGAACATGTGAAGTACAACATGGGTTGCCGGCCTTGCCCTGGCCTGCACAGGTTGTACACATCGCCATTGCTCTTAATTTATTGACACCAAGTATGTTGGTCTCCCATTATTGAAAGAAAAATAGAGTAATAAATAGTATTTTTTGAAGAATATGTGGTTAAAAAGTAAAGTAACTTTATTGGTTTGTATTTAGAATATTTTATTGGATGAATGTGTGACGAAGAATCTTACTGTAACAAATAATTTTTTGGAATAATGATAGACAAACGGGGGCTTAATTCTATCTTCTAAAAGTTGAATTTTCCAATTAGTGGTTTGACTAAAATAATAATGTAATCTTTGATTCTACAGTTAAGCCGAAGATCTTCGGATTTAGCATGTTTTGCCTAATACTGAAAGTAGGTTATTCAAACGTGTTAAAAAAATTAATTAAAAGTATCTCTATTATTTTATTATGCTTAGATAAATATTTCATAGGTCGCCACAATTTGAAGAAGCATATAAAATGGGTTAAATATGCTTTTAGACAGTGTTATAAAAGGTCCGTCTAGTCCAAATTCAACCCACAAACATAGTTTTTTGCTCTAAACACATGAAAGATTAGTGGATCATGTTAATTAAAATAACTAAATTTTAAGGTAATCGAGTTCCAATCAGGGGCGAAGCCAGCACCCGACGAGCTCTATGGCCACTCATACCGGCTCGGTCGAAATTTTTTTCCCTATATTGGGCGACAGCTTCCGAGCTAACTTTGTCGAATTTTTTTTTTCCTTCTATTGGGTAGCCGCTCGAGCGGCCACCCATGCTCACCTGGATTGCAAGATCCGTCAATGGTTCCAATTACAATAAATTAATGATAAATATAGATTTTTTCTTTAATTACGAGCAAGATTGATCCTGTCAAATAAAAACTATTATGCCCTAAATATATGTGCAAGATTAGTGGATCTTGCAAATTAAAATAATTAGATTTATTATGGATAAATATATCATTAAATCTTGTCAATTATAATGATAAATATACAAATATGATCTAAAATAATGGATTCTGTAAAAAATTGGATCAAATGTAATTCAANNNNAAAAACTATTATGCCCTAAATATATGTGCAAGATTAGTGGATCTTGCAAATTAAAATAATTAGATTTATTATGGATAAATATATCGTTAAAGCTTGTCAATTATAATGATAAATATACAACTATGCTCTAAATTAATGGATTCTGTTAAACATTGGATCAAATGTAATTCAAATATTTATATCGTGCATACACAAAAGATAGGCCACGCACGACTTGCTCTAGGAAAGAAAAATGCATATTCTTTTATATTGTGAAAAAGATAAATATATCTTTTATAAGAAAGAAATTGCTCAATTCATTAAAAAATATTGTTCAACTTACATAAAACAAAGAAATAGCACTCTAAATAGACTTTTTTAAGTATGTGGAGTACCAAGATTCAGTCCTTTAGAATTGTAATTCAAAGAGAGAACCAACCTACCATCCTCAACAAGTAGGGAAAAGGTTGAGTAAAACAAATAAAAGTTTACTTGAAGTAAATAAGCAAGTTGTAAAATATTTCATCATAAGAAAAGAAATTTGTAATTGAATAAGGAACATGAAGTTCAATGATCCCACAAATTAGATGATAAAGCTATATATTGGATGGGTCATGTAATAAATAAGAAAAAGTATTGTTTAACAAATTTACAGTCCAGCACTGTCCCTTAGCTCATATAAAAACGTTAAGAAGAAATTGTAAAATTTTGGTCCAAATATTAGCATTAGTCCATCTCTAGTTTAAGATAGCACAACACTGTCCCCCAACCCATATAAAAACCTTAAGAAAAAATTGTAGAATTTTGGCCCAAATATTAGCATTAGCCCAGCTCTAATTTGAATCTCAACCCAAGTCTAATACTCTATTATTCAAATTGTATTGAAGACGCTGTGATTATTAATTACTCTTTTCATGACATTTGTGAAACGTGAATATTTTATTGTCAAATTAAATATTCTATTCAATGCATGTTTGACTAAATTTACTTATAATTATTAATTAAATTTTATTATAGATAATTTGTATTGATTAGATCTAGAAGTAAATTACTTATTTTAATAGTTAGAGACACTACATATTTTGCTAAATTTAGAAGTAATTATTATTTTTTTATTTCTACGTATGTTTTCATAT
>CAIGRB010013612.1:0-43331 GCA_903798255.1 Fraxinus quadrangulata
TGAAGGATCGAATTCGGGAGGGTAGCAAGTAAATATAGAGAAATCAAGATTATAGTTTGATTGTATAAAGCTATATTACCTTTAAATGACACAATGTGCGAGCTTTTATAAAGGAAGAGGTGCAATAAAGGTCGTTGGATGAAGTGACACGTGGCCTCATCTTGACGGCTAAGGTCTTTTCTTAGGTGTCACTCCGTTAATCATAGGCTCACAAGCATTTAATGTGGCATCTAATGATTCTGAAAAGTAGTCATTCTAGTGCTTAGGTCTGACATATGTAGACAAACAATTTGACCTTAAGGTGCTGTTGCGGTGAGTTGTCACATCAATCAGTCACAGGAGGATCTTGTACGGAAGATCTCTTGAGAAGGTGTGAATTGGAAGCTGCATTTTGTGAATGTGGAGGCTAGGAGCCTGCATTTCTTCCCAGCAGCAGTAGTAGGAGTAAATCTGCTAGCTGATGACTTTCCTAAGCCAAGGTCCATTCCACGTATGTGGATCTTATGGCATGTGTTATAAATATTGCGTTAACAATATTTTATGCAAGTGGGGAACTTGAACATTAATAAATGTTTGCTCGAATAATTTTGCTATTTATTTGACGAGTATAATGAACTGTTATAATGGAAATTAAAAGGATGCAATTCCTATACAATTTTTCTTTCTTTTTTTTTTTTTGGATATATTCTCATATTTGTTGGCATGAATTCTGGTGGGCAAACGCCTAAGTTGGAAGTTGTGGTCACTCATTCTTCAACCATTATCATTCCAAAGAGCTTTAGATCTGATTCAAAGTGCTACAAAATAAAAAATAAATAAATCTCCTGAAATATTTCACTAACCTGCAGAAGAGAAAACGTAACCAGAAATCTGAATGCTCTTGCTATTTTTTTCGTTTGAAACTCTCTGGTTCCTCAATTCTAAGACAATTCTGTTCTGTCTATTCTTTTTCTATCAACAACATCAGCAAGCCAAGTTTTGTGATGAGCCTACTTTTTATAAGTTAATAACTCAATTCCCGTTCAGTTACCAACTTATATAAATCTGAGCATTATTCTTAAAAATTAGAACAGACTCGGAAGAAATATAGGCAGAAATCTGTTTTCCCATTCAAATTCTTTCCCTCTTGTACGAGCTGAGTTCAGCATTTTTTTTTTGAGAATGATGATGGTGTTGTAGGCAGATGTTGTATCTGTCAGTTCTCTCATAAGGTTCCAGAACATAGAGGATATTTGGGCCAATGAGAAGGAAGGGAAAAATTAAGAAGATAAATGTTCTCTATGTGCGTTCCTTTCAATGCTGCTTCTAAATCAGTTTTTGTCATATTTTGTTGAGCTTTAGTCCCTTAGGTCGATGAAATAGAGCTTGATATTCTCATGCCACCTTTTGCATGGAAGCACTAATTTTTTATGACATTTACATGCACATTTAAAGCATGTTTGAGCCCCATTTTTTTCCAAACATATATTTTGTAATGGTGATTTGATGGAGACTGTGTGGTTAAAAAATAAGGAAAAATTTTGGATTTGCGTGTAATGTTGTTTTATTGAAGAATGTGTGGTTGGAGATACGAGAGGGAAAAATGTATTTTGAAAATAATGGGGATAAAACAAGTGCTTAAAGTTACTCTTCTGTACTTTGATGGACTTTATTCAATTACCTTTTTTTTTTTTTAATAATTGCCTTTTTGTTGCATTGCAGCTCCATCTTTTACATGGAGGACATCATATGTGCCTGTGATTCAAGACAATTATGCACAAGCCCTGGTTAGTGTTTCACAGTTCTAAGATCAATGTATATTACCTTTTTATGACATTAAAGTTCCTAAATGGCTTGCAGAGCTTTATCTTGTACCTACAATTGTAACAGTTAAAACATACATTTAAGTGTTGGTTCTGATCTAGTATAGGCTCCAGTTTATGGTAAAGCTATGGACAGTTGGAGTGTAAAGTTAGTCTCAAATCTCACTGCATCATATACATGACATGACATGAATAGGAATGTAATGAGCGTGAGTCCTTCCGTTTGTCTGTTTCTATTACTTCGATGCCAGATGGTTTTGTTTGTCAAAATCCATGCACTTTTGGTTTGACAAGCACAGGATAGTAACTGATGGATATATAATCATGTGATACTCAATGATGCATCTTCATTTTGAAAATTAAATATGAATTGAAAAGTTGGTAAATAACATACATCAGTTTCATTTTTGCGTTTTCTGTTTCTTCCCCTGAAAAAGGGAAGGCTTGGGAACCATTGACTTCTAGACGCACTTGTTCATTGGCCTATCTTCCTTGTTGTATTCAGAGACGAAAATCATTTTGCACTACAGCCGATAAGGTGTCAGAAGAAGGCAGTGAAGAAAAGCAAAAGTAAGTTCTCTAAGCACATAGTTCCATATATTTTCTTTTCTTTTTCTGGTTCCTTTCTTCCCAGTAGGAAATTAAGTTCTGATCAGTGGCTCATTGAAGGTTGCACCTCGAGAGTTCACTTAACATCACTAAGGAGAAAATTGAAAATAATCTGAATAGGATGAAATCCAAATGAAAATGTAGCACTTGTCGGAAAAAAACATTTCCTTCACTGTTAGGATTTTACCCAAGAAAAGCTTGGAACAACCTTCAAATTTATAGTTGGAGAATAGGACGTCCAAGTCAGGTAGATATGACATTATCATTTTGTTTTCTATGATTATCTCTAATGAACTGATCGTATTTGCATGGTCCCCAGTAATAACCATTAATAGGCACCATACTAGAAACTTCAATTATTCATCTTCTGTTGGTATTGCCATCTTTGATTTCTGATGTATGGACAGCAAAAGCTGGCTTATATATGATGTTATATTATCTAACTGGTTGTTTTCCTATGCACCCTGACTGAACGTACAGAGTATCAGTAACGTTCGTAGACAAGGATGGAGAAGAGATACACGTCAATGTTCCTTTTGGAATGTCAATGCTGGAAGCTGCACATGAAAATGACATAGAGCTAGAAGGTAAAAATTGCCTAACTATGTAATCTCCATTCTGGAAGTCGTGTCAACTTATCATGTTTTTGAGCGAGTTTACGGATTATCAGTTTGCTCGATTTCTTTTCTACTGCATATATTGGTTCAATGTGGAGATTATATCTTCATATAATTACTTAGCTTTTCCAATTCGCCAGTACCTCAGTTTTTTGAATGGTATGCTTAAGCTTGGGCCTAAGCTAATCCGCTTGGATATTTTTTACAGGAGCATGTGAAGGGTCACTTGCTTGTTCAACTTGTCATGTTATTGTGATGGTAAGTTACTATATAAAAGGACAGTTATTTCGTGAATTGCCTATTCCCTCAGGGGAGCAGAGAAAAATTAAAAATGGAAAGCAAAAAGGGGATATCTCGGGAGAAAATGCATTAGGAAAATCATCCATGTTTATTATTTTTTGGTGCTTTTTTGCTAGGACGTGGACTATTACAACAAACTAGAAGATCCAGCTGATGAGGAGAATGACATGTTGGATCTTGCTTTTGGCCTGACAGACACGTACTTCCCTTGTGAAAATTAATAAATGATTCTTCTAGCCTTTCTTTGTCCGTGAATTTATGCATTTTGATTCTCTGCAGGTCTCGTCTTGGTTGTCAAATAATTGCAAAACCTGAAATTGACGGAATTCGTTTAGCGCTTCCTGTTGCCACACGGAACTTCGCTGTTGATGGATACATGCCAAAACCTCACTAAAGGAAGATATTGTTCGAGAATGGATGATGCAATTCAGCCACAGTTTTGTAGCATATTAGATACTTGAGAAGTACTTTTGTTTTCACTGATACGCGACTAATGCGCAGGGTAAATCTTCTTTTACAGTCTGACCCTGATATTCAAATTGAGGACAAAATGCATGATTAGGACCTGCATCAGAGTACTTTTTTGAGCTATACATTCCAAATAAGTCCTATTTTTTTTAAATTTATTTTATCACGAGTTTGCACACTTTTGGAGACCGCAAAACACTTACTTGAATGTTTGTATCAATTGTATCCTGGGTTTATGCTAGATTGGTGCGGAGATGGATTTATGTATTGAATATTGATTTTAATTATTTGAAGCAATGAAGGAGTTGCCTTTGCTCTATATAAGGGTTAGCATTGCCACTAGCACTCTTGGTGTTAGTTCTCCTTCATTCATACTTAGGGTGCTTTTGATTGCCAATACTTTCCATGGAAAATGTGTTTTTTTCCATCCAAATTCCTACTTTTGTACAGTTTGATTGATATTTTTTTCCATTAAAAACATTTTTCTACTTTTAGTTACGTGGTCATATTTTCCTCAAAATTAAGGAAAATATTTTCTTTAGGGCGAGTATGCTTTTATTTTTCAGAGAATTCACTTTCTCTTTCTCTCTCTTATCTATTCACTCTCTCTCATCTACTCACTAATAAAAAAATATACAAGTATAATATTTTCTAGGTTGGAAATTAAATCAATCAAACACATTTAATTAATAATTTTCATAAAAATAAGTTCTAGGCAATTCAGTTGTTTAGAATTTGTTTTCTTATCATGCAAATTACATGCTCGCAATTAAACGTTCCCTTATAGTTGGCAATATGAACATATTTATACACCCGGATTGTTGATTGTTAGAATAACTTGTTTATAAAGCAGGTCGTGAAGGACTAGGGTTTATTTGACATGATTTTTGCTTCCTGTAAAAAAGTTTTGGATGTACCTACTTTAATTTTTATTTGAAAACTAATTTTTAAATGCGTTTTCTATCCCGAAAGTGCTTTTAGAGAGTTATATTGGACTAACTTCTTTTTAAAACTCTTCTAACTACTAGAAACACTTTTATAAAATTAACTAAATGGTCAAAAAATAGCTTTTGGATCTCAAAAGCTATGCCAAACGGACCCTTAAACCTTTTCCGCCTTCTCACGCCTAATTGATTCTACGTATGCTTCCTGCCAAGCCTTTTCTGCTTTCATCATAAATTGCTTGAGCCTATCATAATGTTAATCTTCTATAGTTCCTTCCTGCTCAAGTTCATTAACTAGTCAGAAAATTTTCCAGATAACAGTATATAAAAAGTAATAGGCAAAGGCACTTGAGCCTATCATAAAGTTAATCTTCCATAGTTCCTTCCTGCTCAAGTTCATTAACTAGTCAGAAAATTTTCCAGATAACAGTATATAAAAAGTAATAGGCAAAGGCATGTTTGGCAAAACAGTAGCTATCTCATAGTATGGGGAACCCACAAATTATGTTGGCCAAAATAAGTTTGGATAATTTGTGGGTCCCCAACTCTACCAAAAAATAAAATACGAAGAACTAAAAAGAAAAGAGACATTCCAAACCACTCTAGAGCTTTCCTCCATGAGAAAAGTTTAGAAAATAAAAAACAATTTTATTTATATATATATTTACACGTTCAAATTACTAAAAAGTAGGCACATTGTGAGGTTGGGTTTAGGGGTGGACACGCATGTTAAGTTGACTAGACTCTAGGTGGCCCGACTCTTGTATAATCTAATTTAGGACCGATAGTCGAGAGACGGACCGAGTTGGCCATACGAGTTTTTTGCCATCTGGTTATTTTACATCTCTTTGAAAAACTTCTCATTGGGTGATTTTACTTGCATTTGATTGTTTTAAGTGTGCAAGATGATGGAAGAAGTTATCCACACACATTCTCTCTTTGCCAAGTTTGCCGAGTTGGCCTCTTTTTCAAGAATTGAATAGTCTTAACTAGAGCATATAAAGGTTTTAGAGTCAAATTAACTGTTAGCCAATTATTAAAATTCACATATCAATCTTATGATAAAAAAAAAAAAAACCGAATCGAGTAAGTTGGTAAATACGCAAGTTGAAGACATTAATATGAATAAATAAATTTTATCTCTCCATATTAGTTTATATTTTTAGATAAATTGGATCAACTAGTGGTGTCAAACGAGTCGAGCGGTCGAACCGTAAAAAAGGGACAACAAGCCGACGAGCCCGAGCGGCTCGTCCATTTCTCTCTCTCTCTCTCTCTCTCTCTAAGGTTTAGGTTTAAAAAAAGGTGAGCTTACGAGCCGAGCTAGCTCGGCTCGCGAATCACGAGTTCGTGGGCAGAGCCGAGCTCGACCCACGAGTAACGAGCGGAGCCGAAGCTCGGCTCGTTAAAAACGCGCACGAGCCGAGCTCGTGCTTATATGGGCTGAGCCGACTCGGTTCGACCCATTGCCATCTCTATGTTCAACCAAGTCTATATTTATTTGGTGGCAGATTTTATAGTGGTATATAAATTTTAGCATCGACCTTTTAGATTATATTTCATGTGAAGTGGAATACACTAGAAGTGTATATATCAATTTTACTATACATAGAGCTTATTTGACATGATTTTTATTTTTTGCATTCTGTTGAAGAACTTTTGGAGGAAATTATCTTAATTTTTATTTGAAATTAATTTTTAAAAGAATTTATATTCTAGAAGTGTTTTAAGAGGAAGTCACATTAAATCACATTCCTCTAAAAGCTCTTCTAATTAGAATAAATACTTTCATAAAATTAGTCAAACGGACTCCTAATTTAGTTGTTTGACTAAGTGCGGCAAACTTGTTCAGTTTGATGGAGAAAATATTTTCCTCTTCTCCGTCTTCATATGGAAATCTACGAAAAAACGGGTTGGTTAGGGTTCACGATTGTTGCAATTCAATTCTAATAGTCACGTACGCTTCGATATGAACAACAAAATTGTTGTTTAGAAACATAAGAAGAATCCATTATATTGTCCAATTTCATTTAATACTGTACTCTAAATAGGAGTTGGCGATGTATCAACCGATGCCCTATTGAAACACATAGTTCAACCCCCATGGGATGATTTCACAAAAATATATAAATGCATTTTATCTATTTCAAGGCATGCGAGATAAGGGAATATGTTACCAACACACATTATGTCTTGCCAAATTTTGTGCTAGGTGGGTAGTCAGCTTATTTTTCAAGATTTGGATGGTTTTAACTGACATAATATTCTGGCAACAACTTAACTTGAGCCTATCATAAAGTTAATCCTCCATAGTTCCTTCCTGCTCAAGTTCATTAACTAGTCACAAAATTTTCCAGATAACAGTATATAAAAAGTAATAGGCAAAGGCATGTTTGGCAAAACAGTAGCTATCTCATAGTATGGGGAACCCACAAAATATGTTGGCCAAAATCAGTTGGGATAATTTGTCTGTCCCCAACTCTACCGAAAAATAAAATACGAAAAGAACTAAAAAGAAAAGAGACCTATTCCAAACCACTCTAGAGCTTTCCTCCATGAGAAAAGTTTAGAAAATAAAAAACGATTTTATTTATATATATTTACATGTTCAAATTACTAAAAAGTAGGCACATTGTGAGGTTGAGTTTAGGGGTGTACACGCATGTTAAGTTGATTAGACTCTACATGTTCAAATATTTTCCTCTTCTCCGTCTTCATAGGGAAATCTACGAAATAACGGGTTGGTTAAGGCTCACAATTGTTGAAAGGGAAGTAGGTGCAATTCAATTCTAATAGTCGCGTACACTTCGACATGAACAACAAAATTGTTGTTTAGAAACATAAGAAGAATCCATTATATTGTCCAATTTCATTTAATACTATACTCTAAATAGGAGTTGGCGATGTATCAACCGATGCCCTATTGAAACGCGTATTTTTTTTTTTTTTGGACAACCATTGAAACACATAGTTCAACCCCCATGGGATGATTTCACAAAAATATATAAATGCATTTTATCTATTTCAAGGCATGGGAGATAAGGGAATATGTTGCCAAAACACATTATATCTTGCCAAATTTTGTGCTAGGTGGGTAGTCAGCTTATTTTTCAAGATTTGGATGGTTTTAACTAACATAATATTCTGGCAACAACTTAGATGAAATAATTAAGTTCTAATTTAGAGTTTTTTAATGTATAGACCCCAAAAATAAATTCAAATTATAAAAGCACATGTTAGGTTGAGTTGTTAAAATTTTGTGCACTTAAAATGAGTATTTTCCCTAATATCTTTGAACAACTTCAAGTTTAAAACCTTATACGAGTTCATCTAACGTATCCCAACACACGAAGATTTTGATTTCAAGTTTTACTGTCGCTCAATTACAAAAACTTTACACGTGAGGCTTAGGATAAAAAATAATTTATCTCATGTCGATACACTTAACTAGATAAAAAAACTAATAAATTTTATAACGAACATTTCTTTCTTAACTTCGTCAACATTATATTTTATTTAACTTTATTTTCAATTTCAAATTTATATTTAAGTAAACATAGACCAAGCCCTATATCTCTAGATTACTTTCTAATAGTATCCATTGATTAGTTTATCTTATCTAAAATCCAAGGATGAGAAGTAATTCGAAATGATGATTATGAAGACTTTTGGACCCTCTCTGCATCAAGTATTTCCCACTATCCTCTTCTTGCCCTTCCTAATATATTAATCATTAAGTATTATATTTCACAAAATGCCAAAATTTAACCCTACTTAATTCAATGAAATAAAATTAATCAATGCTCATAATTTTTTAAAAAAAGGAAAATAAAAATCAGCTCGAACAATGGGGCCGGATTGGCATTCGACCCTACGAGTTTTTGGAGAAAATGAAAGAAAAATATAAATAATTTAAGATTCGTACATTTAACCAACAAATGACGAAATAATTAAGATTTATAAGAATAAAGATCATATTAATTAATTTTATTAAGAAAAATGTTGTCCTATGTGGTGGGAGGTTAAGAATGAGACAAGATCTTTCTGTTCTATGATTAACAAATACTGATTTATTTAAATTATAATATGCTTTCTGGAAAACGTGAAACAAATTCTTGTCTTTTTTATGCCTTGACCTGATTTCATTCTTTGAAATAAAGAATGTCTTTTCGGACCCTAGTCAACTTGGGCATATACTGCGATTTACCTCCGCCCATTGCTGAGGGACCGGTGATGGGTGGTCAGGACATAGTTCGGCGTAAACTGGGATACCTGAGTATAAAAAAAAAAATAAAAAAAATAATAAAGAATGTCTTTCACTAAATGATTTGAGTGAAACAACATTTAAGGACCATAGATATTCCTAATTATAAGCCTAAATTTTTGTTTGATAGAGTATGTTTGGTATGTTAAATTAGACAAACGATGAATATTATGTTACAAATCTATTTGCGTTAAATTTGTCTCGTCACCGTACTTATTTTAAAAGGCTAAAAAATGACTCGAGTGCAACACATTTAAGCAACATAATGGGTTAAATCAATTGCATTAGGAACAAAAAACTAAAAAGTTTTTCATTGAAATAAATTTTTCTTTTTTACTATTTTCTCTTACATTTAGGCTTTAACATTTTTATTAACTTGCAAATTGGAATTTTTATTTTAGTCATGAATAAAAATATAATGATGTCACCCATATATTATTTAATTAGATGAATTTGAGTTCTTCAAAAACAATAGTCCAAATAAAGGCAGAATCCAATGAATAAAAATTGTTGTTGACATAAGATTAAGAATTTCCAATTGCTTTGACTTAGAGAAATTAACCCACCAAACACCAAATTCAGGAAAATAAAAATTAATTAGAACAATTAAGGTTTGATTTATTCACAAGACATAATATTTGATTATTTGCACCAAACTTAAACTATTGAGTCTATGATTTTTTTTTTCCTTGAGATGTAGCTGTCATTTAATTTTAAAAATTTGTTATAATCATCTATTAATCTATTATTTGGATTATAAGATTTAAATTGCCGACGATGTTTCTAGGGTAAAAAAAATAGTAATTTATTGCTCTAACATTTTTTTTATTAATTTTGGAATTTACTTTTTTTTTTAAAGCAAGTAATTTAAGTTATTAATTGAGAAAATATTTTAATCGAGTATGTTTTGACAAGATTATATGACAAATGGTCAGAACATGGGATTCTGAGAGGTCAACTAGTTTACTTTATAATTTTCTAAATAGCAATCTCTGAAGATTCATTCTTCATATCAAATCAAGTATTTTGTTTATGTATTTGATATAATTTTAATAAGGGTAATAGATACAAAACGTCCCTATCTTTGACATGTATTGTGAAAATCGTTCATACCTTTTATTTTTTGACATTTATGCTCTTATCTTCAACGTTTCGTGCGTCGAATATCATTTTCACCATGTTTTGACGATTTTACCCTCTTAATCAAGTATAACAAAAGCAAAAGAAAAGAAAAATAAAGAACACATTGCAATTATGTGTCCAAACTTTTAAAAAGTGCAAACGAGTCCAAATTTGAAAAAATCATCACCCCTAAGCCGCCACCTTTGAAGCCAAAAATCCCCCGCCAACCACTTCCAAACCACCGGACCTTCAAACCATCGGAAATCCCTCACTCCCCTCTACACATACCACCCAACAAATCAATCAAACAACAAATTATATGGGCAAAATCAATAAAAATTCTCCTCGGCCGAGTGGGAAGTTTTGTAGGTCAAATCCAAAATTGCTTCGTTTGAGTGGTGAATTGCAGCAATTGATCCCTACCTAGAGTCGTTACACCTTGAATTGTATGCTGGTTGGAGCAATTTGTTGATTGGAGATGTGGAGGAACATCAATTGAAAGGGGGTTGAAACGGTTGGATTGTCTTCTCTATTTATGAATGGACTGTCATGTCCAAGCGAAATTGGGGAAGACTCATATGCTCATTGGATGCGTTATGAAGAGTAGTAACCAGAGGTGGTGGTCCGCAATCATGGGTCCCACCACCGGTGCCGAAAAAATCTCCTGAAAGCTGCGTAGCGACTGTGTTCGAAGTTGCAGCATGTTGGGTTTGATTGTGTGCATTAAAGGACGTTTGAGGACCATGGACAGGGACGTAATGGTGTGCAAAATCGATTGGAATGTTGGGAATGGCTTGGGTATCGCCGGAATAGGTGTTGCCAACAGTTTTCATTCGCGAGTAAGGTATTTTGGCTTGCAATTTCTACCAAATCTGGTGGCATGAAGGTTGGATGTTGGGTGGCATGTGTAGAGGGGAGTGAGGGCTTTCCGATGGTATGGAGGTTCGGTGGTTGGTTAGGGATTTTTGACTTCAAAGGTGGCGGCTTAGGGGTGGTGGTTTTTTCAAATTTGGACTCGTTTACACCTTTTAAAAAATTTGGACACATAATTGCAATGTGTTCTTTATTTTATTTTATTTTTTGCTTTTGTTATACTTGATTAGGAGGGTAAAATACTTAAAATATGGTGAAAAGGACTTTCGACGCACGAAATGTTGAAGGTAAGGGCATAAATGTCAAAAAATGAAAGGTATGGACGATTTTCACAATACATGTCAAAAGTAGGGACGTTTTGTGCCAATTACCCTTTTAATAATGCATCTTTAGCAAACTGTGGCTAATATATAAAAGTTATCAACCCAAACTATGTGACTAATATATAACGTTATCGACCCCGGCCGGAGTGCGATCAATTGAAGAAGTCAAGTCATTGATCAACAATTCAAGTGTCCAGTAACTATTAAGTTAAGTTCGAGGCGATAACGTTGAATTGAAATTTTGCATTGAATCAAACTCAAAAGAGACTAATTTATAAATTCAAAATTACAAAAAATCGATATATTGGTTTTGTGCCATCTCTAAACATTTTCGACTTTTGAATCGTCCAACAGCATTGCTCATCATTCAACTGTTAAACCTACAACCGTACAATTCAAAAACTATGATATTCATTGCGACACAAGTGTTAAATAACATTTCAGGTCGTACAAATTTTGGTGAGGTTTCATTGTGCCTCTAAATACATTGACATACACATTTCAGATTGTTGACCATTCAATTATCTACACAAAGCGACACGACCATGTCATTTCAGATAGTTGCCCATTCAATTATCTACACGAAGCGACACAACCATGTTCAATAAATATAGTGGACACGATTAAAGAAAAGATGCATGTAATAAAATTGTTACGTGTCATGTCAGTTTAGTTTAACGTACTAAAGGCGTCGTCATCATTCGTTTACTTAATGGACACGTTGCTTAGTCGCAAAAGCGTGAATTATAATCAAGATGTTAATCACTATTGGTAAATTTGAGTTGCACCATCATCATAACAAATCTAAATCAATCATAAAAGTTGTTCACCAATTAGTACTTTTTCAAATAAAAGCACTTAAATTTTTGAAATTGAAAAATATAATTGCTTTCTAGAGAAGCTTAGAATGCTTGATTATTGGTAAACTGAAACCATATTGCCCACCATGTGTGTGTGTAGAAAGTTGGTGTGGCATGATTGAATTAAACATTAGAATAGACATGAATGAGTGCACCCTGTGGTCCTCCTAACACACCATTTCTCCAACCCTAACTTGAATTTAGTACTTTAATTTTTATAAGTTCGATATATTAACCGATTAGGTACGGAGCTAATTTTTATTCTATTTTATTTTTGATAAGTATCGTCTAAGGTTCAGTGCACGACTGAAAGTGGGATTACTTATCTATTTAGCTATACTCGTTCTTGTGCTTTAAACTCAATACGACCATTAGTCAACCTACCAATTAGTGGTGGAAAATAGTTTGTCGAACATCCAAAGTGAAGGAAATACAATCAATTTTTTATTATAAATTTTAATGTAAGCCTGCATTTTATGCATACTCATAATGGAGACAATGAAAGGCATATATATTAAGCCTAGAACAAGACTGTCTCTATGAGGGACAAAAATTTGCGTAGCTAACGTAAGTTGTCTCAATCCTAGACTTCAATGAACCATTTTTTGTCCTCGTTTGATACCTCCACAAATTTTGTTAGTTTATATAGCAAGATCGACATCGATTATTTCATTAAATCACTTTTATCATTATCATCATCGTCTAGTTTTTGTGAATTTCAACATTTACTTCTTCAAAAGGTTGGAATTGATAGCATGTGGGTTGAGTATAAATGTTTATCTAGATACGTAAAGAAATATTTTCCGTAGAATAATAAGTAATTCGAAATTTAATCGATTGAAATGCAATTCATACAGTATTTATGAAATAAAACGAGTATAGAATAGTACAACAATACTACCTAACTTTTATGTATCCGTGTTCAATTCAAATTCGTGTTTCTTTCTAATGGTGGTGATGATAATCTTGACTAGCACCACCAAAAGATTTTAATGCAAGTCAGTTCATTTGAAAAGTCCTAGGTGTACATAAATATCGTAAAGTTACAATAATGGTCATAATTACCGTCATAAGATGATAATTTTTTGTCATTATATTGAATATTAATTTTTTTTAACAATGGTAGACAAAATATGTATTGACAAGATCTGAACCAATAATTTCAAAAACTTTGTACACAAAGCATTGCTCGTTAGACCCAACTTATTATCAATGCTGGCAACTTTGGATCCAACTCTATAGATGAAAAAAAATGCTGACAGTTGTTGGTAACTCAAAAATATCTTCTTACAACATTTTGTTTTGTACGCGATGCCATTCACAAGGAAATATATGCATTTATACGCCCTTTTCTTGTTCTTTTTGATAATTTCAATGTTTGTACACAAAAACATAAAAGTTTCAGAAGAAGGATGTTAATATTTGTAGTCTTATATCAATGAAATTTGTATTATTTTGTTTTTCTCGTGTTAGCTTTGTGTTTTTTTTTTTATAGACGACGATGGTCTAAGAACATCGCTAGCATCTTCAAAAAAAGACGACGACAAATTCTTTTGAAAAATAAAAGAATGAAAGAGAGTTTCGAAATATAATTGTTGACATATAAAAACATAATATACGACGTTTTGTTTTTATTTAATGGACGTTTTGTGATAGAGGGTCATTTCATAATTTGATTAGAAAATTATTTATCATTTTTCCTTGTCAATGAGTGGTATTAAAATAGTGAAATTCCATATTCGATATTATTTATTTTTCTCTCTTAACTATGGTCAGTAATAAATTTTATCTTTTCTACTTAGATGGTTATTAAACTTTTGTTTTAGGAGGACAAACTTTTTATTTTTTTTATTTTTCACATCAAATTAATTCCCTTTAAAACACTTACATTTGATAACACGTTTTACCCTTCTTAAATTGAATCATTTTTCGCTTCACAAAATCGTATACACATTGTGCAGTACTTTTAAGTGGATGGGACATACTCTGAAAATTTCTTCGATCAAATTCTTCTAAAATATATGTTGGTTTCAAATTAGACACACGGTGTTTTCATTATTAAACTAAAACCTAAATAAATTTCTCCTTTTTTTAATGAGTAGTGCTGTGTAGTCTTATTGGGGTTACAACTTCAATCTGGGTGGCATTAATATAGTATCAAAATGATAGGTGAAATTAAATAAGTAATTTAATTCCACCTTTCATTTAACCTATAATTTTGAGCTATCTAGATTGAGATTGTAATCCGAGTCGGGTTACATAACATTACTCATTTTTAATAGATACACAAATTCAACTAAATATTTTTTCATAGAAACTAAAATAACTGTAAGTAATTTTGATATTTAGGGTGTGTTTGAACCACATTATTTTGAAAGAATGTATTTTGGAATAGTAGATTGATGGAGAATGTGTATTTGAAAAAGAAGGAAAAGTTATTAATGTGATGGAAAATATTATTTTATTAAATAATGTGTGAATAAAAATGAATAAAAGAATGAAAATAAAAATTTTAATGTGCTTTGAACAGATCTTATTCTTTCATTACAAACCTCAAAACAGGTGTCTGTCGTGCAACCAAAACATAGTGAAATCTTTGCATCATTCATGTTCATACGGCTGTGCATTTAAATGTTCATACGTCTCTGTCTGGACTGCACTCTCCCCTAAATAGACTCTGTACCCGTGTGTATGTGTGTTAGAGAGTGGGGTCGGGATGGGACTGGGATTATAGGATCCAACTTGAATTTTTAGACTTGAGTCGAAATTTAAGAATTGGACAAATTGGCAGTGGGAATATTGACGAGGCTGCTGCAAAGAAAAAATGGAAAAAAAACCTCTACAATTTTCTTCACTTGGAAGCTTTTTCCCTCTCTCCCCACCTTTGCATAAACAGGTGGCACAGATACTATTCTTCTCCCTCTTCCAAAACTCTCTCTCACACTGTCACACACACATACTGACGCATTTTTTTCACTTTACAACCTTTCTTTTCTTTTATATTTCTGTATCACAGTCCTTAATGGCTGCCCCCACACCTAATTTTCCTTCATTTCAATAAGCCTGTTTTGTTTTTATTTTAATCTCTTTCTTTTTGGTCGGTATGGAATTAGATACTCTCCCACCCAAAAATAAAGCTCCAGTTTTCACCCTTTTGCGTGTTGAATGGCTGTAAATACCTGCCCAGGTTGAATTTTTTAGTGCTCTTATTTCTTAATGTTAAGAAAGGTCAGTTTTTGACAAAATAATTTGTGGTTGTCTCTTGAGTTTGTTCATTTCTTGGTGTTCAAGGAGTTCGCAGAGTATTTCATTTGGGTTTAACAGAATTTGATGAAAAATCATTGCTGTGAAAATTTTGAATTTTCATCAAAATAACTATTATGAACTGAATTCTAAGCTTGATTGTGTAAAGAGTTGTGTGATGTGATCTTATTGTCCTTGAAGGCAAGATTGGAAGACCTTGAGGATTTTGATCAAGTCTTCTGAGGAAGCTTTGGGACTTCTTTTGAGCGTGCAAATTCTGGTAATTGTTATATTTGAAGGGAATGTCATATTGGAATTTCTAAAAGCAATTTTATAAAAAAAAGTTAGACGGTAAAATCTTGATTCTTTGCCAGGCAAAGGTTCTTTGAGCTTTACTGTCTTAGATAGCTTGTGTAATCTGTGTCTGGCTACATGGTGGATCAAGTTTCAGGAAAACCTTCTCTTCTGCAAATGTGATTTTTTTTTTTTATATAATCATTCATTTGTTTCGCATATTTTGTACTGAATTTGTGAAATCTTCCTGTGATGAGTGAAAAGATCGATGTAGCCGACCCCGAATTTGTTGGGAAGAAGTCTTAGTTTTTTGTTTTGTATCTACTGAACTTTTATGTTTCTTTAGAGTATCAACTCCCTTTCGTCCCTTATTATTCTCCAGTCAAGAATTTTCGTAATTAAATTGCATAAAGATTAGTGCATTCAAGGAAAGAGACATGTTTTTTTAATTGCTGTGAGCATCAGCACTGGAGTTTTATAGTGATTGTAAGAAATTGTTTGTGGGTGATAGAGCATTTAGAGAACATTTTCCTACTACGAGAGGGCCAAGAAGGATGCGCCGGATCTAATGTGGCATAAATAAATTAGAATATCCGACGCCCTTGTATTATTGGGTATATATCTTTGTTGAGGAAATAGTTTTGTCAAATGCATCTTGATCATCAGATTAGATGCTCAAGAATTCTATGTATATTACAAAATAAATTCACCAACAAAATAGTTTCTTGTTAAATGCATCACCATTATCAGATAATACGTGCCCAGGAAATTTATGTAGGTTAACAAAATAAATTTACTTAGATTAGCCAACGATTATGTTATTCATAAAGTGAAATCTGATGTGGAATTTATAAGCTGATCAAATCATATGTATGTTCATAATTTCTAATTTGGAGATTCTTTCGTGACTTGGTGCTCATAAAGGTGGATATTGGCTTGGTATACCTAGCTTTTCTTTTTAATGTCATTAATTTCCCATTTCTTTCTTTCTTTCTGGTGCTTAGATTTGCAGTAAGAGAAAGGAAAATTAACTGAAGTTGAAAGATTGAAGGGCCTAAAATCACTCCTTATGGCGAAGAGATCACAGAGACGCCTGTCACGGCATGAAAGGGAGCAAGCAGGTTGTATATGGAGTTTTATTAGCATATTGGACTTTCGCCATGGTCGATCCAACCGAAAATTGATAGCCGATAGAAGGCGAGAAAGCAGACAACCTGTTGGTAAGAACTCTATGTAGAAGTAACATTAGGGGTGTTGAGCCACCTTATCTAAAGTCTTTGCAGGGTGAATTCAACATTTTTATCATGCCTGACATATGCACAATTATTACAAAACAAGTGGCAGCTATACTTGTAACCCTATATCTTTGCTGGTTCTGTGATACCAATCTTATGTATTATAAGACCAACAAAGATATAGGGCTCGAGTCTTGCTGCCACCCTTTTATAAAAATTGTGTATGCATGAGGCCAAATGAATCTGATTTGCACGTGAGGGAACGTTGAAGAGAAAATTTATAGAAAATTTTGTGCTCTCTATAACTGCTTAAGCTTTTAATGAGCTCATTCAACAATGAGAATTCATAATCCTACTTACAGAGTCAGTTTTTACAGATTCAAGATATTTTCTATTGCTGCTACCTGTTTGCTCTTAGCCTAATCATGCTCCCTCTTCCCTTGTGCTCTTCGGTAGGTGCCGGGAATTCAAGTACCAAAATAATTGTACCTGGTCCAACTGGATCCGTAAGTCTTGGCTGCTTTTCCACTATGACCTATGATTTGTCTGCTTGTTTGATTAATTTAATGTTGAATTTCAGGATGGTAAAGAAAGTAGGGTGGCAGTGGATGTTGCCAAGACAAGTGTAAAGGAACTCATGGAAGAAGAGATGCTCACTGAGCAAGGCTCAGAGAACGAGGCAAATGAGTCTGAAATTTGTTTGAAGCGAGTTGATTCAGAACATGGACACCCCATAAAAAAGAATCATGAGCGAATAAGCAGAACTCACAAGTCATTTAGTGATATGAACGTTCCCAATTCAGATACTGCAGAATCTTTGATGCCCGATAAAGTTCCTGAGCAAAAACCTTCAGATACTCTTGATCGGGAAATAATGGAAGAATTATCCCAGAATTATCAGAAATTTTCAAGCTTCATGAAACGGGATACTCGCAATGATCTTGACATGCCATCTGGTCGGGATCTCTCAGTTGAAGAAAAATTAGTTGCAGCAATAAAGGTATTTAAAGATCAAAGGTTAAGTAGCAGTAAGCATTTTGGGGAAGAGGTGAAAACCAATTGTTCAAAAGAGTTCATTGATGCTCTGCAAACTTTAAGTTCAAATAAGGGCTTGTTCTTGAAACTACTAAAAGATCCTAATTCTGTACTGCTGAAGCAGATGCAAAACTTGGATGATGCTCAATTAGTCGAAGACCAGAAACAGGGTTCTTTGATGGGATCTGGTTTGTCTAAGGAGAAGCTAATCAACTCGAAACCTGAGGATCTTTCAGATCGTAAACACCGTAAATTCTTCCACAGAAAGAGCAAATCTCTAGAAAGCTACCCCACTGGAGGAAATAAAAATTGTCAATCTTCTAGTAAAATTGTCATCTTGAAGCCAGGACCAACAGGGTCACAGAGCTCACGTGCTGACGTCAGTATTAGCAGCACTTCTTTGCAGTCGCCTTATGCCATGGATAATAAGGTACAGAATGAAAGGAATACCTCTCAGTTTTCTTTTAGTGAAATTAAAAGAAAGCTGAGGCATGCCATGGGAAAGGAGAAGCCTGGGATTGCTCCTGATGGATTGGTCCTTGAATTTCCTTCTAAGTCTCAAAATGGGAACTATAGTGGCAAAGGTTCTAGTGGAGAAAATGTTGGGTGGAGTTCTCCAAATAGGAACCATTTCTATTCTGAAAGATTTGCCAAATCCCAAACTGTCTTTAAGAGCAATGAACAAGTGGGAAAATCAAAAGATAATGGTGCAGAAATTGTAGACGGGACTCTTAATTATCCGAGAAAAGGGGTGTCTAATATCTATATTGAGGCTAAGAAACATCTCTCCGAGATGCTGAACAATGGAGATGAAAATGCAGAGTCTGCGAGCCATCGCATACCGAAGTCCCTGGGCAGGATTCTTTCTTTTGCTGAGTACAGCGATTCTCCATGCTTCAGTCCTAGAAAATACGGTGATGATTTATTCATAACTGCCCAGATGAGGTTATCTCCTCGAGGCATGGCTAACAACATGAATCGTTTTGTGCAAGAAAACCATGACAATCATTCAAATTCGCCTGGGCCAAACTTAGAGAGTCAACTTCCCATAGCTGTTGACAGCCCCAATGAGAAAGTACAATCTCGTAATACAGAAATCAATATTCCAAGCAAGCGTGATCATGATTGTTCTGAAGAAACTGAATCTTTTATCCATGACGTAATAATTCCTGAAGGTATTCTGTTCATCTATTCTTTCTAAAAATAATTCAGATGGCATTTTACTTAAAATTCTGACGACTGTAAGATTATACCATGGTAACAGCTCTGAATTCATCTTCAAGAGTTGTGGAGACTGAAGAATCAACTGGATTGAGTCCCGAGGAAGGGGAAAAACTCATAACTATTTCTGGAGATTTGGCTAGAGATGAGCAGGATGGTGGTATTGAAGAAATGGCCATTGAAGAAAGTCCTTCCCAGTGCTTGAAAACGGTAAACTTCTATTTTTATGAAATGAGAACCTAAAGCTAATAATGACAATAGAAACACGGCACGCTCCATCTATGTGGGATGGTAATAACATTTTTACCGCTGCTCGTTTATCTTTAAATTTTGTTTCCTAATTATTTCCTTTGCACGTTTAGTATTCTTTTTATTCTTGTCCAGGCTCCATCTGAAGAAGATGAGATATCGTCTTCTCCATCAGTGTCGCCATCATACTCTCCAATCAGCGGGAAAGTAGATCCTGATTGTGAGATTGTTAAAATGGAACGACCGAGTCCCATATCCGTCCTTGAGCCATTATTCGCAGAAGACGTCGTTAGTCCTGCAAGCACCATATCTCAGTCAGGTTAGATTGTTGATATAAAATTTAATAAGCCTTACTTTTCTTTGTGCTTTATATCATGCTGAAACGCATCTGTTTGTGATATTCAGGCGATAAAGAAATTCAACCACGACAAATCCATTTTGAAGAACAATCTGCTTCTAGTGACCAGGGAATTTGTACAAGAATTTCTATCGAGGGTGAGGAATCTGCATTTGAATATGTGGAAGCAGTCTTGTTAGGTTCAGGTTTGAACTGGGACGAATTTCTTTTGAGCTGGCTTTCTTTGAACGAAATTCTCGAGTCCTCGCTTTTTGATGAAGTTGAGTTGTTTTCTAGTCGATCTCGTCATGATCAGAAACTCCTCTTTAATTGTACCAATCAAGTTCTAAAGGACATCTGTGAGACTTATTTTGGATGTATCACGGGGATATCATTTGTTAAACAGAATACTCGCTCAATCCCAACTGGTATGAATCTTATTCACGAGGTATGGGAAAAGGTCGAATCACATCTCTTTCAGCATCCATCACCACAGTCTCTGGATCAGCTTATCAAGAAGGATACAACAAAACATGAAAAATGGATGTGCCTCCGATCAAATATCAAGCATATTGGTACTGAATTGGGAGAGACGATTTTCAATGAATTGGTCGAGAACATTGTGTTGAGTTTTTCAAGTGATACTCCAGAATATGAATTCACTGTGCCAGTTGAATCTGAGGAAATTGAAGATATTGACTTGTAAACTCGACCGTCTATGTCTCACAAAGGTCTTTAGTTCTCATCCGTTTTTCACACATGGTATGTTTGGTAAGGCATATTAAAAAATCTTATTTATTGCCATGTCCGGTACAGTCAAATGCTACATGACAAATATGCAGGTAAGAAATAATAGAATACTAAAGATCCGAGCCATAAAATTTCTCAATTCTGGCACTTAGAGCTTTGGTTAAAGGTTAAGACGATATACTTTGACATTCTCCATGAAGTCTCGTGGATATAGTTAGGATTTCTGAAGTACAGACTCTAGCACGTGGTTTCGTTAGCAGAAGTTAAAAATAAAGGATCATTGCCAAAACATAGCCATCTGCAATGGACTCTTCAAAAGAAGACAGATTATCAGTTTCTGTGTCCCGTACCTAACCAGAAAAAGGCAGAGACAAGCTTGTCGGTGTAGAATTTATGAGTTTGGTGTGTTTTATGTGTGTTTTATGTTCATAATGTGATTTTCTTTTGTTTTCAATCCTTGTTTTCTCATTGGTTTGTAATTACAGTCAAGAAATTTCACTAGGGATGAGTTGTAAATGAAACATCATATAGAATAATGCAGAGTAAAATCTTTATGGGGTGTTGTGTACAGAGATTGTCTGTCATTTACCTCAGCTTACTCTTTACTTTTGACGGAACTTTTGTTTATGTGCTGTGTCAAATTTCGATACATATTTCACTCATTGTATAGTTCAAAATCGAGCCTATCAAACAGACCCTCGTAACAAAACGAATGTAGAAAATAACATTTCATAATTTCGTATAATGTACAATATTTGTTCGGTAATCAGTATCCAAGTAGCACTTTACAGCTATCAAAGTAAGGCATAGATTTTGGAGTTTCTACAATGAAGCAAGATTACAGAACCAAAGCCAAAACCATCTCGAAACAAGAGAAACAGAAAGGCGAAGTTCGTTGTAGTCAAATAGCTTAATGGATTGCGTGCTATAAGTCAATAGCATTCTCCAGAGCCAATTTTGACACTTCCCTTGAACTGCTAAGACCACTCGACTGCTCTAAGTGCACTGGAGAAACAATATTTACTGTGGGTAAATATTGGGGTGCGAGTGAGAGTCCTGCAAGGAAATTTTTTAAACCCCTGTGGTATCTCCTCGCTCAGTACGCCTAACTATTTATGTTTCCTTTTCTGCTGTAGAGGTGAAATCGTATTTAGTGGTCTCTTCTTGGCAAAAGCTTTTGTTTTACTTTCCAACTCATCTTCACTATCTTCGTCAACATTTCTATCTTCTGAAGATGGAACAAATTCTTCAGCTCTCTTCACGACTTTCCTTTTCTCAGCATCCAACTTGGCAAGCAATTTTCTTTCGACAGGATCACTTGAATTTGCAACTCTGGTCCCCCGTGGAACTGTTGCACCAATTCCGAGCCTACAAAATTCTCTAATAAAATAAATACATGGTTATGGTTATGGTTATGGTTATACTACAGTGGAAACTCAAACATTGTGTGTAGTGACCTAGCAGGTCGACCCTCCAATTCTATTGCTGTTGATTTTCCATCCACGGAGGATTTACTCATGTTATTAACCCATAGTTCAGCCTGTGCACAAGACATAAACGTAAAACAGCTCTCTAATATTAGTATCTGAGATCACAGGAGAAAAAAATTGTGATGCCATACCACATTTTACATTCTCAATCACAACAATCATAAGATAAAAGAGAATAAAAATTATAATTCTTAAGTTTCCAGTAGAACTATGTATTGGTAGAATATGTACATTTTTCCTCTTTTGAAGGAGAAGATAATCATCACCACGTCAATAGATGTATCACAAGGTCTAATACAAGTCTCTATGGTAGCAGAGTTTTAGATTATGCAAATAATGATGAGCTATCTTCAAGAAATTAAGTTTACAAGTTTTAAGTTCCTATATCTATCATTAAAGAACCTCCATTTCAAGCGCAGGAAGGTATCGGCAGATACAAATCTAAACAAAAGCAAACAAATTACAGAAAGTTTAAGAAGCAGTTACCAATTTGAATGCCTTGTTCAATTTCACCAATTGAGGTTGTGAATGTTTCTTTGAAGCCTCTTCTGTACTCATTGCTACTCCTTCACCACCTGATTAGCAAAGAAAGTCGTAATTAGAAATTATCATACATAATCTCGAAATTAAACGAACATATAAGAATTAAGGGTAAAAACTAATTCTTTATATTTCAAAGCATGCTCGAGCTGTATTTTCCGAACAAAGAAAAGCCACATTAGCCATAAAAACAATAATTCATTTTCCAATAAACCAAGGAATCATAACACCAGAGCAAAAAGCAAAGAATAGGAGCATCGAATTTTACAGATGCAATTGGAAAAAAAGCTACGGTTTCAATATTGACTGGAAGGAACTCAAATAGTAAATTCATCATGCACCTTCTTTACAATACTGAATCTACGAAATTTTCAACATATCCGTAGAAATTTGCTCACATATACAACAAAGATATTATCGAGTTTGACGTGCCATGAATTATCTTAAAAGAAAGGAGTGCCTTCGAGAACGCGGACACATATTTTAAATATAAGGCATTGGTGAAATCGACATTTACGTCTCGTAATTTCATATTTTCTGCTCCTTATTTTACATAATTGTTGCAAATGTAATATATTATCGTTTACTAAGCAGTGAGTACATAGCATGCTAAATATTCTTTTAATTAGATTAAACTCTTTCAAAATATGTGCAATGTGAGTATTAGGGTCATCAGTGCAACGTGTTTAATCTATTGGTACAATTGTTGTTGACAATGATGGATGACAACATCGATGTTGTCAAAATTTGGACTATTAATTTTAAAAATAGATTTTGAAATAGATAAATGTGATGTTGTCAAGTAGCATGATTGCAAGAAAATAAGTCAAATCAAAGGCAAAATGAATACTGTCTTTTGTATTTTCGGAAAATGACTTTAATTCTTCCATCATTTTACCGAAGGAAAGGCAACTCGCCATTTCGTCAAATATTTTAGAAAATCTCTAAAAGATGAAAATATTTTCGTTAGATGAAGATGATGATGAGCTAGTTATTACGTAAATTGTGTAAATGTACAAGAAATATGAAAATAAATAGTTTTTTTTTTCTAAGTGGTATAAGGTGAGTACCAAGAAAACTACGAGTAAAAAATATATTTCGAAATTGAGAAACTCGAGAGTTAAGAGAGGAATGATATTTTTATGAGAGTTTTTGATATTTGAAACCTTGTGGAAAATCTAAACACTATAAGTAGCAAAAGATGGCTAAATGAGTGAAAAAAAATTCAAATTTGGAATATAAGGCATTTACGAGCTTCCGGTATTCAATTAAATGATTAGATGCCAATGATAGACCTTCCGCCGTCATTTAATAAGTTGCTATAAAAATAGCAATAGTGTACTAGATGGATCGAAATTCTGACCCAAACGAGAATAACACAGATTGTGAGGGATGAGCCAAGCTAGCGATGACTCCCCATGTGAAACCATATTCATTCCCTACTCACCGCCGCTTGCACGCAAGCCATCTAGGCGAAGATCATTTTTGTTTTTTTTTTTCCATTCCTATTTTTTTCTCTTATTTTTTTAAATGTGTTAAAATTGCATGTGAACAAAATTGGTTTTTGAACAAAATATTTAGTTGTTAATTAAGGATCAATGGTAAAATCTTCAACCATCAAGGACTTACGTGCTATCGAAATAAAATGTTGAGCATGTAAATGCCATTTCTTAAAGGTTTGGGACTAAAGTACAGTACATGTGAAAGTTAGGGACATTTGCTACTATATTCTCAATCTTTTTTGGGAAAAAATGGAAAAAAAAAATCCAAACTGTGTGTGAATAAAAACTATGTTCATCTCTTTTATTATATCCATAGACATAGATGCATGGATTAGAAACTAGCTAGCTGGATAAAAAATGAAAAAAAAAAAAGAAAAGAAAAAGGCACTCCATGGATTATGCTAATTCAAGTACCAAAAAACTCGGAGAATTTTGTACAGTGCGTGCTAATTTATTAACTTGTATCAAAGTTTCAATTTCATGCCTATCCGCGTTGAACTTGCTTTCTCCCATAACATGCCAACGACTTTACTCCAAATATGAACTCATTGTGTACAACTAGTCAAACAGACTTTTTGATTAATAACAACGTAATAGAACTTTGTAAAAATGATCGTGTTCTATAACAATTAATGAACTCCTCTTCTTATTCGTGAAATGCATTCGCTACACATTAATATAGGAACTTTGAGAAAACCGTAATATATAAAAGATCATTAGTTAGCCAAATGATACAAATTAATGTTATTTTCAAGGTCCCGCGAAATTGTACCAAGGTTATTTAATCCCTATTTAGCCCTAATTTTATAAAACTCATTTTCAACTACATATTTTATGTGACCCACAATTTTAATAAACTTTTCAACTACATATTTTATCATGTTTTATCAAAATATACTAAAAATACGAGTTTTAGCCAAATCTGACATGGGCTAATTTTTTTATTTTTTGTAATAGGTTAGTCAAGTGTTTGTACAATTTAAACTATTCATCTTAAGAAAACTTCAGAAATCTCCTATGTTGTTATGTATTCAATAGCCATCTTTAGCATAAATCATTTTCTAATTGTAAAAGATTCCCTGTGAAAATGTCAAATCCTCTGCCGACTTATATCAAATTTATCCAAATGTCAATTGTACTATTGTTTTACAACTTAAAAATTTGTCATCTTATCAAATTTAAAAATCCGAATAAACATTAACATTGCGATCTTGCTCATTCTCCACGACAAACGCACACCAGTAACTCAAGATTATTCACCTAATTTTAAGTCATATCATACCTATTCGGGACAACTTGAAACAACACACGGCCAGTGCTTTTTAGTTATTAAAGCTTTAAGTTTTATTTAGTTATCACATACATAAATTATGATATGAAGATGTGCGTCAACTCGAAAATTATCTATTTCAAGAATATTGTGACTATATAATTATCGATTCTCTCAAACTTGGTACAAAATTAAAGATTAAATTGCTCACACGTACACTTTTCTTTGAAATATATTATCACATTTTAGCCAAGAATAAACCCATTTTACAAAAATTATGTTATTGACTAGTATTTCTAAATTACAATGATTAACTCCACTAAATAAACTCATTGGAAGAGGAGAGATAAATAATCCAATACGACAGGAAAATTGGAAACATTCATAAGAGCTCACCTAACTTGTGGATTTGTTTCACGTTGGTTACCCAACTACAATTTATGTAATTTCAACCACCCAATTACGACTTTGTATCGGTTTGATTATTCCACCATTGATCGTGATCAAAACGACGACTATTTAGCTAGCAAAATGCGTCATCTAATACTCGTAGTGTTAAATAAATACTTTTACCGTCAAGTACAACTCAAATCGAAACTCGATTCTGAATACATTCATATCAGTAGCAATTGCTTATCACCGATAGGTATTGTTCAAAAATTGTGAATTAACATTCGTAAACTTGTCTTTCTTTACCTTTTAATTTGATTGGGAATACAACATAAATGTAAACGAATTCAATTCATTAGAAAAGAAAAGGATAAAAGTTAAAGTAATTTAGTAATTATAATTAATTAAAAAAATGAAATAATCTTCCATTTCCCACTAATAATTATGACAGTCAGCATCAGCTAAGTTAAAGAGTCAAATGCCCCTCCATGCTCTCTCTCTCTCTCTCTAAACGTTTCTCTCTCTATATCTATGCACACTGAGGCATATATCGATACGTACACAAAACACATGTATCTATAACATTTCGCTAAATTTCGATTCGCACTCTCAATTTTAATTCCTCGATTTCTCCAATTTCAATTTGAATCTCAATAACCTCTTTTTTCGTATTTCAATTGTCTCTCCCTAATTTTTAATTTAAGTTTTCCTGCGAAAAACCCTAGCTTTCCCTTTTTTGCTTCAGAGTCCCTTTCTTCAACCCTAGACTGAATCTTTGACACCTGAACTTCGGAATCGAAACTCATTGGCTGTACAGATTGGGTAAATCTTGTGCTTTTTTTTTTTTTTTGCCAGGCGTGCTTTGATTGGTTGTGGAATTATCAAATCACTCTGTAATTAATCTCGATTTTGAACTGATTAAGTTGTTTTGTGAGTTTTGTTGTATTTTAAATAAATTTGAGCGTTAGGGGTTCATGGGATTCATTCGATTGAGCTTTTGTTTGTTTAAGCTACCGATAAGATGCTGTTTTTAGGGTATATGTAGAAAGGAAGAAAGAAAGAAATGTTTGCCTTTTTGGATTCGTTATTTGATCATTTTAGATGAGATGATCTTTTGAAGTATTTAATGTTCCTGTTTAAGTTGGCAATCGAGAATTTAGGACAGATTTTTGGTTTTGCACGTCGGTCCCAGTTAGAAGGAAAGTTCTCGTGTATTTTTATTTAAATGTGAACTCAATGGAAATGATGAATGTGAAACTGCATGTTAGTTCATTTCAAGGAGTGAAAAGAATTTTGACTTTTTTTTTTCCAATAGTAGAATATGGTATTGGTAACACGTTTTGTAAGTTTGGGAAAATATTCCATTCTTATGATCAAAATGAAACAGTGCATTTAATCTTTAATGTATGTTTATGAGATATTAAGGTTGTCATCATCCATGCAGTAATGAATGTGTGTTTGTAATTTTATCCTTCACTCTACCTGAAACATAGGGTAGTGGTTATGTTGATTCTTCATTAAAGACAGGTTACACGTGGTGATAAAACAGATATTCGGTGTTTTATCCGTTTTCCATCTGTAATTCGAAGCCTAGCTTGCTGATTACGATCACAATTGTTGAAAAAAGTATACCTAAAATAAAACTGAACTTTAGATTGTGTATATTTATTTCTATTCATTAATTTCATGTATTCAGGATGATAAAGAAGAGCTCATAAAGCAGTAATTCATTTTCTTTTTCTGTACCTGTTTGTTTGAATTTGTTTCCAATTGAAGCTTAATTTTTGAGAATGCACTAATTTGACCTGAAATTTTTTTTTTTTTTTTTTTTTCGCTGTTTGAATTTGTTGCCAATTTAAGTTTAGTTCTCAATGAGTGTATGGAATATGAATATTGGTTTTGTGCATTTGGTGAGAAATTCTGTATGAGATTCTGTACAACAATCTCTTATAAGGATCTCCTTTATGGTCGGTACATAGGTGTAATAGGTGATTGAAGTCTAATACTTGATTATTGTGTCAAATTCGGTTGTAGAAAAATGAGCTTTCTTATGTTTTTTTATACTTGTGATCCTAAGGACAAACTGATGGGTATAACTGAACAGTATTCTATACATCTATTATATGACATGTATGATCAAGTACTTGCGACCAAGAATTTATATGGTTTTAAACACGATCTTTAACTGTGATGCTTCATGGGCAGTTTTCTTGTTACATTTAGTTATGCTAAGCTCTGTCATGCTGTTAATTGCATTGGATTTTGTCAATTTCTAACAAAACTATCACCACAGATTGACTTGCTTATACTTTATTGTGGCTCGATGCTGGAGGCAGCATGCAGATAATAGTTTGGAGAGATGCAAAGGTATCATGCTGGCAGCTGCACTAGTGCAGTTAATAACGGTTCAATTGGTGGGATACCGCCTAGGGATACATCCCGAGCTGAGTTATCTGCTGTTCCACCACCAGCCAACTTCTCTCTAAACTCGAGGTAGCTAGTCTAATGTTGTTGTCATACACTGTAGTTTGTTTTACATGCATGTACAAGTGCTATGGTGTTTTTAGTGGGTTGACAATGTGCCCCAACGGTTAAACAACTGTCTCTTTGTTTGGTTTGGCCATGGATTTTTAATAGTTAGTTTGATGCCACCAAGCTTTCTTCATCGGTTTATGGTAGGTGCCTATCGAGTTTAAAAATAGGGTTATTTCATAAACTCAAATTTCACTTCAACGGAGAAATCTCTGGATCCCGAAGCATCTGTTTTTCAAAAAAAAAAATTCTCATTCCAAAGCAAGCAAAGTTAGTTTGTTTTATTCTTAAACATTTCCCTTTGTCTTCATATTGAAAACTTTTCTTTTCTTCCTCTAAACCATGGTAACATGAGAAAGGAAGGCTGAGATTTATGTGGCTTTATAACATATTCATAGAATATGAAATTAGACTTGAAAACCTTTGAACGAGAGTGTTCAAATTTTAAGGTATCAGGACGTTGCCAAGCCAAACCAATAGGATGAATCAAACGCGTTCTGTATCATGAACTTTGTACTGCGCATGTTACTTAGACTGGTTCCCACTTATTGATGTCGAAGTGGTAATACTACACACAGACATGAGAAAGTGTGCACAACCAACACAGCCACCACCAAAATCTCTAGGTTCCATCTACTCTCTTGATACCTTAACCACCACCACGACACCCCTAGTTTCCAGCAAGATTTTCCAAACCCATCAACAACTCATTTTCAAAGATCACTACCTAAACTGGAATTTAATTATTAATTTGCCTCTGTGCAATGAGCTTGTAAGATTCTTTTGTGTCCAAAAAATTTGTACAGTGTTAACTTGCTACATTCTTGTTATAAGATATCAAACCAGTTAACTATTATTACTTATTACAGCAATGATTTACCTAATTAATTTTATTTGCATTTCTAATTAAAGCTTACAATTGGAATACCTTTTTCTGTGAAATGTTGTTTTTTCAGAATTTTGATGATAATGACATTATGTGACTGTAATGTTGAATGACTCTACTGGCAATATTTGTGTATCTTCTATCTTGAGCATGCGTGTGCACTTTTTTATTTTTATTTTTTTTATTTTTTTAAAAATATATATCCCTATTGAAAATTATCATTTTCTGTCTCGTTCCCCTTCTTCTACTCTCCCTTCCCCCTTCTCCTTTGCGCCTATTTGTTTCTCCCCCTTCCTACTAAATACTAGGCATAAAGTCATAGCTAGATTGTTTTCGTTACCTTAAGCAGTGTGTTAATCTCATTACTGCAGGCGGTCTTCACAGCTGACAACATACAAGTTGAGGTGTGATAAAGAATCATTGAATTCCCGGTAATTGATGTTAGCAAATAGTTTTTGTATTATATTAACAAAATGTCGAGTTTCTTTTGCATATTCTTTTAGAAGCGGTCATCACTTTTTCCCTCTCTCTCGCTACTATAACTAGTGGAAAAAGATTGAAAAGACTAAATTCTTGGTGATTTATTTCCACAGCCCTTTAAGAAACCCAGTATTGTATCTTAGATTGGTATCATTTGACCGTATTCTTGCTTTTTATCTCACCTGTATTTGGTACTACTCGTTTCCAGACTTGGGCCCCCTGACTTTCACCCGCAGACACCAAATTGTCACGAAGAGAGACTTACCGATGAATATGCTCAATCTGGTTACAGAGAGACAGTTGAAGGGCTCGAGGTAGTCTAATAGGAATCTGATCAATTTTTGTGTAATGACTTTTTCTAATTTTATTTTCAATACTTCTAGTTATATATTTCATTTTTTATCTTGGACTTGAAATTAGGAAGCTAGAGAGATTTCATTATCACAAGTTCAGACTTTTACAAAACCTGTCATCGTCAATTGCAAAGAGGTATGTGGTAAATTTGATGGGATGTTTTGGTACTTGTTGAACATTGCAATGACTTACAAGTTGTCTTTAGCTTGTGGAAAATATGCTCCTATTGTGTTGCTGTTTGAGTCAAGTCTCTTTTGCAGGCAATAAGAAAACGTCATAGAGCCATCAATGAGTCTCGTGCTCAAAAGCGCAAGGTGTTTCATTTCTTCCACCTTCCATTTGATAAGAGGAAAATCATTCATGTTTCTTACATCTTATTTACATTAATTGTAAATGGAGCAGTTTTTCCTCCAATCCAACATGTATTTATTATCATCGTGATAGTCCTAAAGCAGCTAGATGGAAATTGAGTTTGATTGAATATTATTAATGTGGCAGGCTGGTCAAGTTTATGGAGTTCCTCTTTCTGGTACGCTGTTAACCAAGCCTGGTATCTTCCCTGAACAAAGACCTTATGGGGAAGACGCCAGGAAGAAATGGCTCGAGGTTTGTTTTCTCTTTTGTTAAGCTTGTGAATTTGCTGTAATACTTGGCAACATTATTAGTTTATTAGATGATCAAGCATGTTCTTATTTGTTACATGTATGTGAAGAACATATAATGCAATTTAGTAAGGTACAATCATTTTGTATTGTGGAAGAAATCCTTTTTGTTAAAAGATCCTTGGAAACTTCAATGAGACGTGTTTTTTTTTTTTTTGGATTTTCCAATATTAATGTGAACTGAAGTGAGACAGCATCTTTGATTGGACGTGGAATTTTATTTATTTATTTATTTTTCCGTTTTATATTGGCTACTAAATAAAGTTTGACTTGCTAAGTCTTTGTTGAGGAAGCCGCTGATTTTTCTTTAAAACCAAGTACCTGTTGGACTTGTCATTTCATTAAATGAGCTAAAAAATCACATTAATTATTGAAGGCAGTATCAAAATGTATTTCAAAGTTTGACATTGATATGCAAGGAAACCCATGGGCTCTGGCATTTGATGTTTCTGTATGATCAGATTAAGGAAATGGGCCAAGATAATGAGAAAACCTCATGTTGGGAGAGATTGGAGAAGGATTCTTAGATGCAATAAAACTTGATGAAGACAACCCGAGGGAAATGCCTACTTGGGGATATAGTTAAAATTTTTAACAGAGATGAAAATTCTTTATGTTTGTGGGTTAGACAGTTTCCCTAGTTGAACCAGGAAAGAGATGTGCCATTAGCTTTTGAGAAACCTGATGGGCATCTCTTCCTGAACCTTCTTAAAAGAATAAGATAAAAATGACAGATCCTTTCCATACCCTTTGCATTAAACTCTGATTTTGGTCATGAAGACCTCATTTGATGTGTTACCATCGGTGGATGTGCACTTAGAAGTTCTTTAACACCTGCTCCACCCCCAAATGGGAAAAAAGACACTTACATAAATGGAGATACTTTTATATATCTTTCTATTCCCCCTAACATCAGATTATTAGAACACATTTGTGCTCTTATTCAGGGTTTATCTCAACAACATAAAAGATTACGTTCATTGGCCGACCATGCTCCTCACGGTTACAGGAGGAAATCTCTTTTCGAAGTTCTAATCAGAAACAATGTTCCATTAGTGAGAGCGGCATGGTTTATCAAAGTAACCTATCTTAATCAGGTATGGATTCTTTTTCAAGAGAAAAGCAGCAGCAATGCTTTCTCAACAGTTGACTATTCTCAAAATTGGAAGATAGTGGATTATGGTTTAATCATGCAGGTTCGCCCAGGCTCATCCAGCTCGTCATCAGGGGCACACAACAAAACTCAGTTTTCGCGGTCGGAGCTGTGGACAAAAGATATTGTTGATTACTTGCAGTATCTCTTGGATGAATTTGTTACAAGAAATAATTCTCGTTCGAGTTTGCATATTCGTGATCGATCATCACAAATGGTTTATGCTGGTTCAATGTTGGCAAAAGGTGATCAGTTTTCAGCTGTCACTGATAGTGAGGAGCCCCCTCTGTACTTCAAGTGGTGGTATGTGGTGCGGATTATTCAGTGGCAACATGCTGAAGGACTGCTCACTCCGTCTCTCATTATTGAATGGTTTCTTAATCAACTGCAGGTATTGCTGTTGTATTCCCTTCCTGTATTTCGATTTCCTAGATAGAACCAAAAAATTGCTACCTAATTTGTTTCCATAAAACATGTTTTTCTTTTGGGTTTTAACATTTGAAATCATGTCATTCCAGGAAAAAGAATTGCCCAGTGTTCTGCAGTTGCTATTGCCCATCATATATGGTTTTATAGAAACTGCTGTATTATCTCAGAGCTATGTGCGAACTCTGGTGGGAATAGCTGTTCGTTTCATCAGAGAACCTTCTCCTGGTGGTTCTGATCTTGTTGATAATTCTCGCCGGGCTTATACTACTACTGCTCTTGTTGAGATGCTTCGATATTTAATTCAGGCTGTACCTGATACTTTTGTTGCTTTAGATTGTTTTCCTCTGCCCACGTGTGTGGTGACTCATTTGGTAAATGATGGAAGTTCTTTATCAAAAACATCTGAGGATGCAAGGAAGAATGGTGGTCCACTAGAAGTAACTGGTGTGCTTAGAGATAAAGTACTTGAAACTCAAATTGAGTCGTTAGCTATTGATCGTGCTGTTTCATCGATCCAAAAACGTGCTGAGACTCTTGCAAGAGCAGCCAAACCTGATCATCCCGGTCATAATGTAGCTAAAGCCTCCCAGGTATTGGATAAAGTTCTTGTGCATGGAGATATTAGAGTTGCTTACCAATTACTCTATGAATACCTTTGGGATGGAGCTGTTGCTGAATGTTGGATTGCTGAAGTGAGTCCTGGTTTGCGTTCATCTCTTAAGCATATTGGCAGAGTGACTGCATCATTAATTTGCTCCACTTTTTTCATTTGTGAGTGGGCAGCTTGTGATTTTAGAGATTTCCGTACTGTGCGTCCTCATGGCATGCAGTTTACTGGTAGAAAAGACTTTTCTCAGATATACATAGCAATACGGCTTTTAAAACAGAAGATGAGTGATATGCAAAATTTGAGTAGTTTGGAAGGGGAACATAAAGATTCTTCAGATACTTATGAAAGCCCAAGCCCGTTGCATGATATTATCGTGTGCTGGATTGATCAACATGAAGTGCATAATGGAGAAGGTTTCAAGCGCCTTCAGCTTCTAGTGAGAGAATTTGTACGAGCTGGCATTTTTCATCCCCAGGTGTATGTGAGACAGCTGATAGTTAGCGGGATCATGGATGGGCATGGGTCTATGGTTGACCTGGAGAAATGGAAGAGGCACCACAGAATCTTGAAGCAGTTGCCTGGTCCATACATTTTCGATCTTATGGAAGAAGCACAAATTATTGAACCATCAGCAGTTACAGAGGTGATGAATGTTTACTCAAATGAACGCCGGCTAGTGCTTCGTGGTCTCCTGGATTCCCGAAGTTCTGGTAGAAAAAGTTCAAATCAGAAATTAAAGCGTCCTCTCCGTTCTCAAGGTGGAAGTTCGGATCAGTGGTCTTTTCATTCAACGTCCAATTTAATGTCCAAACATGCTGATGCTGATATTGAGATTGAGGAACTAAAGGCTTCAATAACTGTCCTGCTGCAATTTCCAAGTTATATACTGCCAGTGGATACTGGACTTGATGAGTCACAAGGGAGTGCTAAGATGTCTAGTGGGGCTAATAACTGGGCAGATTTAAGTGAAGAAACACCTGGATGTGAAGAATGCAGAAGAGTGAAGAGACAAAGATTAAGTGAAGAATGGAGCTTAGACCCGAAGCTAATTCCAATAGATGAAGAAGAAACATGGTGGGTAAGAAAGGGGATGAAATACATGGAATCTTTTAAGGGAGATCCACCTCCTAAGCCAGCCAAGCAGGGGGCAAGGGGTAGGCAAAAAACTGTACAAAAGACTCAAACCCTTGCACAATTAGCTGCTGCCAGGATTGAGGATAGCCAGGGAGCATCGACAAGCCATGTATGTGAAAGTAGGATAGGCTGCCCACATCATAGGACTGGTTTTGAAGATGCTGCTAAATCAATGGATGGGATCAGAACTTCACACACTGGAGATATTATTTCAATTGGAAAACTTATAAAGCAGATGCAGAATGGTGAGAAGAGGACAGTAACTGTATGGCTGATATCTGTTGTAAAGCAGCTTGTTGAAGAGGCTGAAAAGACTACTGCCAAGGTTGGCCAATATGGTAGGCCTTTCCCAGCTGTTGATGATCTGAGCTCTGTTCCTTGGAAGCTTGGTGAAGATGAACTGTCGTCAATTTTGTATTTGATGGATGTTTGTAATGAATTGATTCCAGCTATCAAGTTTCTTCTTTGGTTGTTGCCAAAGGTCCCTAGCAGCCCTGGTTTTAGCTTCCACAGTGGTAGGAATGTTCCGATGCTTCCCAGGAATGCAGAGAACCATTCGTGCGAAATAGGGGAGGCATTTCTTTTATCATCTATCCGAAGGTGCACCCTCAATCTGCATCTTCTTTGATCGTTGCTCGTCTCATTTGCATCCATTGAGTCAATTGCATACCCTTCTCTCTCTCTCTCTGTGTGTGTGCGCCTTAAAACTTTATTCCTTCAATATCCAAGTCATATTTATTTAATCAATTTCTGGATGATAAAATGGATATTGGGTGAAAAGACGACTGATCAACAAAACTCTCCATGTGAAAATGAATCTGATTCTAAGTATTTAACCAAATTTTTTACATTCAATTTATTGGACTGCTTTCTTTGTCAAAAGTAGCCAAGTTTTGAATGCACTTGGTTCTGTCATCTTTAATAACATTGGGCTTTGCCTATATATTTTTCAGTTTAGCTGTCACCTTAACTATTAACAAATTAACTTTTAGACGTATTTCTTATTTTATGGTTTTACACGTTGCTAAATGATCTTTAAGGATGTTAAATGACTCGGGAAAGTATTTAAAGATTTTGACCTGAAGTTAAGGGTTTGTTTTGTATGTAGAAGAGAAGAGAAGAGGAAGTGGAAAAATTGAAAATTTATGGGAAAATGGATATTAAATTTTTATTCCTGGTTTGAATTGCAGAGGAAGTAGAGGAAAATAATGAGAGATCTTACCTTCTAATTTCTCAACTTCCAATCACAATATTTTTGAGCCCATGTCACTTTGTATACTCTTCTCTGTGAACCAAACATAATGTCTAAGCAGAGGGTGATTCTGGAACTAGTGATTCTGGAACTACATTTTCATTTCATTTCTGGCTGAGGGGTAGGGAGAGCAGTTTATCTAGAAGATGTCTAAAGATTACTGCTGGACTCCTACCTTTGCCAGGAGGAAGTGCATGCATTTGACTACTTAACTTAGTTGGATGGTGTGTGGATCTTGGAGTATGATTCATGCGTTCTAAGGATATATTCAGCTAGAACTATTCAGTAGCATTTTTTTGAAAACATATGCTGTCATTTTATCAAATTTTGTTCACATCTCTAAGGGACAGTACTGAGTCATATACCATCATTGCAGTTCTTTTTTTCTGGGTCAAGTCAGTAATGATGGACAGTGCTTTTTCAGTCTACAAGATTTTCAAGACGTCAACTAATAACTGATCGGATATGCCTGCTCTTTTCATTATAAGGACAATTGATGAGTCAGTCCGGTCATACATCATGTTACTCATCTATTTATTGCTTTGGTCAGGTATGAAAATGTAATTGTTGCAGCTGATCTTATTCCTGAAACCTTGTCTGCCTCAATGCATCGGACAGCCACTGTCATGGCATCTAATGGCAGAGTTTCCAGTTCACCAGCCTTGGTTTATGCTCGTTACCTCTTGAAGAAGTATAGCAATGTGGCTAGTGTTATTGAATGGGAAAAGACTTTCAAGTCTACATGTGATAAGAGACTTAGTTCCGAACTTGAATCTAGCAGATCTGTAGAAGGGGATTACGGCTTTCCCCATGGAGCCCCAGCTGGAGTGGAGGATCTTGATGATTACTTCCGTCAAAAGATAATTGGAGTTAGAATATCCAGAGTTGGTTTGAGCATGAAAGATATAGTGCAAAGACATGTTGATGAAGCTTACAATTATTTTCATGGCAAAGAAAAAAAGCTTTTTGGGCCAGGAATCAATAAAAATCATAGCTTGGAAAAGCGCGATGATGGCTATCATATAGCTCAAAAAATAGTAATTGGATTGATGGAATGCATGAGACAAACTGGCGGTGCTGCTCAGGAAGGTGATCCTTCTTTGGTATCTTCTGCTATTGCTGCAATTATCAATAATCTTGGACTTGTTATAGCAAAAATTCCTGATTCCACCACAGTCAATCACTTAAATAGCCCATCCCCTCCTGGCTCATTGCAATTTGCTCGACGCATTTTACGCATTCATATCACTTGCCTATGCATATTAAAGGAAGCACTTGGAGAGCGTCACAACCGGGTCTTTGAGGTCGCTCTTGCAACGGAAGCTTCTTCTTCTCTTATGCAAGCTTCTGCCCCAGGAAAGGCTCCACGTAGTCAGTTTCACATGTCTGCCGATTCTCATGATTCTAATGCAAATTTACAGAATGATATTTTAAACCATTCCACCAAACCAGTTATTGGAAGGCCTGCAAAAGTAACAGCAGCTGTTGCTGCACTTGTGATCGGAGCAATTCTTCAGGGAGTTGCTACCTTGGAGAGAATGGTCACTCTCTTTAAATTGAAGGAAGGGCTTGATCTAATTCAGTTTGCAAGGAGTTTGAAATCTACCGCAAATGGAAATGCACGTTCATTGGGGGTTTTAAAGGTGGATAATTTAATTGAGGTTTCTGTGACCTGGTTTAGGGTGCTTGTGGGAAATTGCAGGACAATCTCCGATGGATTCATTGTGGATCTCCTAGGTGAAGCTTCAATTGTAGCTCTATCTAGAATGCAGCGGTCACTATCTTTGAGTTTGGTCTTTCCACCTGCTTATTCCATATTTGCATTTGTGATATGGAAGCCATTCATTCTTAATGCTAGCAGTGGACAACGTGAAGATATCCATCAATTTTATCCATCCATGGCATTAGGCATTGGTGATGCCATAAAGCACCTACCTTTTCGTGAAATATGTCTTAGGGACACTCATGGCTTTTATGATCTTGTAGCCACAGATATTCTTGATTGTGAGTTTGCATCGATAGTAGAATCCGCCACTTCAAACACCAATTTGAAAGCCTCGGCATTTGTCCCTCTCCGTGCTAGACTATTTCTAGATGCCCTCATTGATTGTAGAATGCCACAGCCGATGATCAAGCAGGACGATGGGAATTGGACATTTGGTCTTGGTGAGTCAAAAAGCCAACGTGCAGAGAATGTGAAAAAGCTTCTGGATAAGCTTGTACATGTTCTAGATACTTTGCAACCTGCTAGATTTCATTGGCAATGGGTTGAGCTTAGGCTTATCCTAAATGAACAGGCTATCATTGAAAAGATGGAGAATCTTGATACCTCCTTAATTGAGGCTATAAGATCTCTCTCGCCAAATCCTGATAACATTTCTGAGAATGAAAGCAACTTCATTGAGATTATTCTCACCAGGTTATTAGTCAGGCCTGATGCTGCTCCTTTGTTCTCTGAGGCTGTACATCTCTTGGGGAGGTCTCTTGAGGATTCAATGCTGTTACAAGCAAAATGGTTGCTCAGAGGGCAGGACGTACTTTATGGAAGGAAATCTATTCGGCAGAAGATTATGAATATTGCTGAGTCCAAAAAGCTGTGTCTGAAGTCCCAACACTGGAAGCCGTGGGGTTGGTGTCCTTCCAGTACCAGTCCATTTGCCAACAAGGGTGATCAATTGAAATCTGAAGCAGCTGCCCTTGAAGAAGGCGAGGTAGTTGATGAAGGAAGTGACTTTGACCATTCTCGGAAGGGATCTGGTCAAGTTATGGATGTTGAGGGCTTCATTGTCAGTCAGCAACATGTGACAGAGAGAGCTCTTATCGAACTAGTTCTTCCGTGTGTGGAACGTTGTTCCGATGAATCACGAAGTAATTTCGCGAGTGAAATGATCAATCAGGTAAGTAATATTGAGCAGCAGATAAATGCAGTTACTCGTGGAGCTGGTAAGCCAGCTGAAGCACCTGCTTCTGGGATTGGAAGTCCTGCTAACAGAAGTAACAGTCGCAAGGGTGGGATAGGTAGCAGTCCTGGATTACCTAAACAATCAACTGGATCGACTGATACTGTGCCACCTTCTCCTGCAGCATTGCGAGCCTCCATCACTTTGCGATTGCAGTTCCTACTGAGATTACTCCCTATTATTTGTGCAGACAGGTATTTTACTTTCCACTTTACATCTGTCTGCTTATATGTTTTTCCGTTTTGGAGAATGTTGATGTTAATGACTTGAAGTGATCTTAATTTTTCTCTGAATCCTTACTGATCCATCCTCGGTTCCGGTTGTGTAGCATGCCTGATATATACCATTTTCTGTGTGTCTATATTCATTATTTTTTATATGTCCTTGATAATGTAATTTCTCCAAAGATATGTAGATAATTCATAGTCATCTCTGATCTTGGTTTGAGTCTCTTTATTCACCCTGAGCTTTCCTTATGTGGCATGGATATCCCTTGAATTCCCAAGTACTCCCTCCTATTGAGATCTGTTGACAGTTATGATGTCAATGAATTCTTTATGCAATGAATATAATCTGATCTTATAGAACTAAGCATATTGTTGCAAGTATTGGAATTTGCAGCTTGTGGGGTCTTGATTTACCGATTTAAATTTTTCCAGCTTCATTGTACATCTAAAGAGTGCTTGATATTTTAATTTAGTTTCCAATTTTGATGCTTATATTTCCTATAATTGTTCAATTGCATCCTACGTCAGATACTTCTAATTATATTTTTCAACCTTCCAATTTATACTTTCCAGGGAGACTTCAGGCCGTAATATGAGATATATTCTTGCTTCGGTGATTTTTCGCCTCCTTGGAAGCACTGTTGTGCATGAAGATGCCAATCATGTTTTAAATTCTACATTGACTCTATCGAAGAGAGAGATGGAGTCTCTTGTGGGGACCTCTACAGCTTCTGAAATTCTTTCCATGGGAAGTCTTTTTGATTGTCTATTATCAGTTTTCCAAGCACTGCTGAGCAACTTTCAGCCAAGCTGGCTGAAGCTGAAAACCGATTCCAAATCCAAAGAATATGCTGTTTTTGATCGTGAAGTAGCAGAACGCTTTCAGGTCTGACATTGCCAAATCTTCAAATTGTTTTCCTGAGGAGTGGGTTGGAAAATAATGTGGTAGAAGTCTACTGCTGTCTTTCCTACTCAATTCCTTTATATAATTTTTTTGTACAATATGTTATAATTGATTCGTACTTATTTGTAAATGTAAAAGTTATGGCACAGCATATCTGATTCATAATGTATTTTTGCAGAATGATTTGAACAATATGGAATTGCCCAAGACAATTCGGTGGCGCATCCAAACGGCGATGCCCGTTCTTTTTCCCTCTCCCTGGTTGATGATTTCTTGCCAGCCTTCTTCAGTATCCCCTTCTGCCCTTGCTTCTCTTCAGCCCATCAATCCAATAACTGCATTAAACCCTATCAATTCGAATCTCCCTCCGAGGAGTCCACCTCTACCAGTTCGCACAGGCTCAAATGTGAAAACCAAGGCACTCCCCTTGCAGCATGAAATTGATTTGGAGATGGATCCATGGACCCTTTTGGAGGATGGAGCTGGGTCAGGTCAGCCTTCAGTTAACTCTGCTCTTGTTGGCAGCAGTGATCATGCTAATCTGAAGGCGTCCAGCTGGCTCAAGGGATCCATAAGAGTGAGGAGGACAGATCTCATGTACATTGGTGCAGTAGACGAGGAAAATTGATTTATAACCAAACTTCATTTTTGAATTATTTTTGAGAAAGAGTTGAGACCCGCTGCAGAAATATTCGGCTGTGAAAGTACCTTGAGGGCTGGCCTTGTGGCAGGCAGCAAAGGATACTGCTGCAAGGTTCATTCTTTACGTGGGGCCATGAGTTGATGTATAGTGAATACAGTGTTTGCTTGGCTGCCTGTGCTACGTGGGGTGTCCGGGCCTGCTCTTTCCTAACAGTTGATCAATCCCAGTTTCTGGACTCTGCAATTGGTGGGCGCAGTTCAGAGGTGGTTGTATATATAGAGAGGTGTTTCCCTTCCAAAGAGCTGAGTAGAATATATATTTTTTCATGTTCAGCTTATATTCCATTACATCTTTAGAAACTGGAGTATTAGTTATGTCTCAAGTGTGAACTGTAGCCTTTCAGATTTTGACAGCTTTTGATAAAAAAAATTAGCAGATTCTGATTAGTGTAATGAAATGTGTGATTGAAAAGTTGATAAAAGTTGTGAGTCCCATAAAATTCGTGTTTAAAATTAATTTTTGACTTTGATCTTAATTTTTTAACGAGTTTTTAAGCTATTACCCATTGAAAAAGGACTCGGTTCATTCTCTCGCATTCGCATATTGCAATGTTGAATAATGCAGAATTTCTTGTTGAACGAGCAAGATGCATGTACTACCTGACTTCGAAAGTAAGAAAAGATTGTGGATTCCAAAACAGAATATGAATCTATTATCTTTATTGCGCGATGAATTAATTAATTTCAAAACCTCAAATTGGAATTTTGGGCATCAAATATTTTTTAGCATCAGTCTAATCTTGCCTATTGAGTAAACTGATTATAATAGCCAAAAAAAAAAAGGGAAATCGGAGAATAATTTCATTACTTTTCAAGTAACTTGCACTTTCTTTCGGACTCGCTCCCTCGGCATATCAGTTATTACAATCGTCAGACGAAGATTCCATTACTTTTCAAGCGTAGACTTCTACCGTAAAAGGAGAGCATCGACCAAGTAATCAGGGTCAGAGGTTTCTTCGCCCTGAGGCCATGGCTCCCCCACAGTAAGAATTGGAGGCAGTGTCTACATGCTTTGAACTGCTTTAATAGATTGTGGATGTCGATTCAAGAAAAAAGTTGGGCCATTATTTGGTGACCTTTAAGTAGTGATCACATTCTTTGTTGAAGGAACAATCTGATGCTAATAAATGGTGCAGACAAGATTTTGAATGAAATCAGAGTAGTAGAAGTTAGAATCGAGGAGCCTTTTACCAGTGCTAAGTCAGCAATAGTGGCCATCATCAGGCTTCCCTTCCCTGATCAAATTACTTTGTTTATATCAAATAAATTGGATTCAGTTGTTTTGGTTTCTCCTTTCTTGATAACTCGCTCTATAATTCTGGCTCATATTCATAAAAGCAAATCAAATGTTACAAATGAATTGGATTCAGAAGCACGAAACAAAGCTCAAACAGAAATTTTTTTTTTTTTTTTTTAGGTTTTTTGTGTATATGTAGACAAAACGAATGACAGGCTGTTTACAATTTCATCAGCAGGTTGCTTGTGTGAATGATATTGCTTTTGTTTCATTAGTTGTGTGATTAATATTGAGACTGGTCCAGTTTGCTCGTATTAAATGATAATTGAGACACTGAAGTTGGTTTTGTGTTCATTTCAGTTTTGCTTTTTGGTTGCTTCTGGGAAAGAAAAATGGAGTTCAACTGGGTGACTTTGGAGAATGAGTTGCAGAGAGCTATTATGGCTGTATTTTTGCTTCATGAGTCATGATGCTTGGCTTTATATGTAATGTTGAATTGCTTCATAATCATTTTACCAATTTTATAAATATTTGATTATCTATTTCCCAAGAGTAATGCTATTTAATCCCATTTGGATTACACCTCCAATCTAGGTGACGTTAACGAGACATTAAATAATAGATAAAATTAAATAAGTCATTTAATCTCACATTTCATTTATCCTATCATCTAGCATCACCTATACTGAGGTTGTAATCCCAATTGGTCTACATAGCGTTACGCATTTTCCAAATGCATAAGACTATATTTGTTGCTTCGGAACAGGATTAAGTAGCCTACACACAACCAGTTGTATAGTACAAAAACAATGCTTGCCAGGAACATCTTTATTATTGCATTTATTTTTCCTGCTTCAGCATCATAGCATTTTCTTGCCATAATCTTTTGATCATTCCGTAAGTAATTGATGCTTATCTAATGCAATCTGAATCATGCTACAATGCCAGAAAAGTTGTCATAATGCTACGTGACATTTTATCACTCTACAGTCAAATTTTTTCATGCAATCATCTTCTATCCCTGCATCCATCAATTCTTTCTGACAAAGTGGCATAATCCAATCTTCGTGGATATGAATTACATAGCTGAAATCGACTGGTAGCTGATAAATCAAAATCTTGACAGAAAAATACACCAACAAACTGGTAATTTATAAACTAGAATTCTATTACAAACTGCACCTACATCACTACACTAACATTACATCAACAACAAAACTACAGTTCAGAAATCATTAAGAACAAAACACATGCATCCCTACACCATCAACAACCTACCAATTGCAGAACAGCCATAATTGTTATTTAATTTCATCCTAACCCGAACCGATTAAGGTACCAGGAACCCGGCATTATGGCAAATCATCAGGACCCAAAATCCAATTTGATGTACATTGAGCATTTTGCGCATCTTCAGTTCTTTCTGCTGATTGTTGTTCGCCTTGCGAATTAGCTCATAAATTACAGTCTTGTACCGTGGATAAGGAGTTAGGTCCACCCAAGCAAAGTAGTTGCAAGCTTCTGGTCGATCTTAATACGTAAATCCCCAAAACCATATTCCTGGATTGTTTTCGATTCATGAAAATTCGTTACAAACATCTAGCCACAATGACGGATTCCTTCATGGAAATTCTGTGAATGAGGATGAAAAATTATGCAGAAATTGATTTGGGGAACAAACCTAGGTTCACGACTGATTTGAGATGAAATGTGAATTGCGAAATTTCAATTGATTAGGGATGTGGATTACAAACCTGGGATTGCCAATTGAAGTAATTTGTTTGTGGAGGAACTCTAGGATTTTGGATGATTTGGGGATGATGGAGTTTAATTCTCGATTTGGTCAGGTAATTTTTGATAATTTTTCAATTGGAGAAGTCGTGGTTTCATAATGCACGATATTGATTATTTACATGGATGACGAAAAAACTTAACAAACTTGATACCTGCGGAGCCCCACTTCTAACGGGACGAGAATAACCCGCTTAATCGGGTATTCGGGAAGGGAAATTTTGCCCGGGATGGGGACGGGCGTCCCGCCCCGCCCGTTTAATTTTATTTTATTTTTAAA
>CAIGRB010013615.1:0-12256 GCA_903798255.1 Fraxinus quadrangulata
CATGCCTTTTTTAAAGTTCCCCCATTTCATTTAGGGTTTGAATTAATATTGATTTCTTCAATTTAAGTCCATATATAACTTAGCCCCTATTTGACACCCATTAGCTTCTCATTCTCATTCTCATTCTCATACTCTTTCTCATTTTCATTCTTCATTTCAAGTACACATTCTTCAAATAATATAATATTACACACAAATCAAAAACATTTCATCACTTTTCCACCACACATTCTCTCATCAATCACTATTCCAAAATTTCTATTCTTCTCAAAATTAGATTCAAACACACCCTTAATTTCGTTAGTTTTTCGCAATGTTTATTAAACGTTGTGAATCAAAAAGAATTGCAACGCTAAAAAAATGTTGCGAAAAGTATACATTAACAACACTTAAAAAACGTTGCGGAAAGTTAGTCTACCAAAGTAATTTGTAACGTTTAAAAAACGTTGCGATAAGTTTACATTTTTGCAACATTCATTAAATGTTGCAAAAATAGACTTTTCGCAATATTTAATAAACGTTGCAAAAAAATGACCTATTAAAACTTTTTGCAACATTTATTAAACGTTGCAAAAAGTTAAATTTTTCGTAATAGTCAATAAACGTTGCAAAAAGTGACATTAGCAACATTAATTTTAAAAATGTTGTCAAAAGAGCATAGGGGTGTGGTATTTAGATTAATTTACTTTTATAATATTATTATTAAATGAAAATATAGAATTCTCATCTAATTTTTGTATAAACAAATTTTAAATCTGATTTTTGAAATTGAAACTTGAAAAATTCGATTCTATGTAATTTCCACTAAATCTTGACCTACCTAAATGAGCCCATTTTCCCCAGCCTAAAACTAACGCAGATGGATGGATCTCTCTCTCTCTCTCTCTCTCTCGTAATTCCCAACCTTGAAGATGTTCTTAAATAAATTGTATTTTTTTTTTTTTGTTTTTATGTGTCTTTTCTTGTATATACTTGTGTCCAAGTTCAAGGTCGACCCTAAAAATATTGAGGCCCTAGTGAATAAATTATTATGAGGCCTCCTAAAAAATTTTTTTTACAAGTGCAACAATCTCTTTAGCACCATCCATAGTCCATTCAAACACAATTTCTCTTGATAAGGAACATTGTGCATTCAAGAAATAAAATACAAAGGGTTTCAAAAAATCGGTGAGATATAATGATGGTGACTACCATTTATTGTCCAAAATATCCTACATGTAAATAGTAAAAAAAAATCAAAAGTAACAATCAAATCTGAAGAATAAAAATAAACTCTGAATAATTTACGAAAAAAAAAAGTCATTATTGAGTAGAGGATAGCTTTATGCTTTATTTGCACTACTACATCTTCAAAAAAAAATTTAATCCAAGAGAAATTTCACAAATTTCTTATACTATCTTTCCCAAATTTAAAAAATAAAAATGTCATTAATGAGTTTTTAAATATTCTGAGACCCCACACATCTTGAGGCCTAAGGCCACTGCCTAGGTAGCCTTGGCCAGAACCGGCCAAGGTTTATGGATAAAGAAAAATAATTAGCATTCCTTTTTGATCGAATGTGAATCTTTTTTCTTTTCTTTTTTTTAATTATTTTGGAGGAAGATTTTTTCATATTTTTAAGGTGGGTTTGTGATTTTTCGAATTTGAAACTTTTTTAGTATTTGAAAAAGAACTAGAAGCCCATATACTGAGTTTTTATGAAAGTTAAAGAAGGTATTTTTCATCTTTCACTTAGAGCGAGTAAACAAGCATAAATCATTGTTTTTACTTTTCTTCTGAATAATATTTATTTGATGAAAAGTACTATAATTCTCCGTGAAATAGTGAATTAGAGAAGTGATGAAGGTGTTTTGAATGGAAAAAAATATAAGTTTTGGTTTTGGTTTTGGTTTTGGTTTTTCTTTTTACTGATATAATTTCATGGTAATAAAAATAAAAATGCTCTAGACCTTGTGGTTTTTGGATGTAGACATGTTGGAATTTTATGATTCAAAAGCTTTTATATAAAACCCCTAATAAACAAACACATTTGTATTGATTGAGAGGATGTGAAGGAAGAACAAAAACATATTTTATATATACCGGTTATGAAGTAACCGGATATTAAACATTTCAAACATATACTCTGCTAAGTTTTGTAAACTGGACAGAGGAGAAGGAAATTCTTCAATATCATTCATCATTTCATTAAACATTTCCTTCTACATTTTTCATACATCTTGGCTCTATATATAGCCAAACTTGTACACATAGTCAAAGATTTTGGTGGCGTTGGCGGAGCCGCTGTTGTCATGGGTTTGATTTTGGGGAGGGTGGGGTGGATTGTAGAAAATGGCCTTTTGAATAGGGGTTTTGGTTTTAGATTTTTTGATTTAATTATTTTATATCATTTTAATTGTTTTATCATGTAAAATATAAATTTACTATTTTAACCTTTTAAAATTGGTTAAAATTTGGTCATTCCTTCGACTTTTGGTCAACTAACGGTCATTTGAACCCCCAACTGCATATCTTTTAAAGGGTAGAGACCTTCGTTGGCACAAATTAAAAATTATAGTAAAGTCTGCAAAAATTGAAAAAAGTTAGGGATCGCTGCTTTAATTTTCCCATATTTTAATTGACAAAATCTCCTTAAAAAAGATATGACAAACATTTATAATTTTAGTAAATTAAGTTTGCATCACAAAAATCCAATCAACTCGGATAAATATCATATCGATTAAATACTAAAAATATAAATCAACATAAAAGGAATTAGGCTACTCGTTTTAATAAGGTTGAACTTTTTAAGATGTTTAATATAGTAACAAATTTCATTAGGCTCAAACGAGTAATTTGATCCGATTAAGACTCAAATGATTGAATTCTAATAGGCTAAATAAGGCCCAATACCCTAAATAATTAAGTAATTTGATTAATACCCTAATAATTAATTAAACCATTTAACAACTTAATACGATATAAAATCCCCAAACCCTCAATATATCTTTCATCTATAAACAGATGTGCAATTAAGGTTGACCATTGGTTTATATGGTTTCTATTTCTTGGAAAATCAGATGGGTGTGATGAACAGAGGTGCAATTAAGATTGACAAATCCAAACTCAATATCGGAAGTTCCCAACAAAAGCAGGTATGCTTTTCTTCACTAACAGTTTTAAGAACAAGTATGTAACTTGCATATGCTTTAATTAGCTTTTTGAGTGATTTTTTCTCGACTTACATTGCTTAATAATTCATAGCAATGTCTTAGGCTGTGCCAGATGATTCGGCGAATGGTCAATGAAGATTATTGCAATTGCAAACTGAAGTGGCAACCATCTACACAATAAAGTTTTACAAAAAGTTGTTGCAGCTCAATAACCAATTACATAGTAATTATTTAATGAGGTTAGATTTGGCATAGGAAGTTGTGTATGCAATTTTACCCCAAATTGTTGCTACTTTTTTATTTTTTATTATTATTTTTTTCTAGCTTAAAGTCAATTTTGAATTTGGTATGTCCACACTTCTTGACAAAGTTCAAATTGTTATACCTTTTCTTTTGGTTTGTTAATAAATCAGTCTAATAAAAGTCTATGGCTTGTGATCTAAGACTCAAATTTTTTTGTGATTCAATAATATCTTAGAATTCTAAATTAGAATTTTATTTTATTTATTTTTTGTCTATTTTCTTGTTACCTTTAAGTTATTCGAAGTAAGTGGAAGAGGCTAAAAGGAAAAAACACGTAAATAAAAGACAATTTCTCAATTAAAGCATAAACAAAAACACTAGTGAGGAAGTTGAAGAGACAGACAATCGGAGGTGTTGGTGGAAATGTTTAGCAACGATGGCTACAACTATTGGTGTAGGTGATGACCTCTTCTAGCAATGGAAATTTAAAAAAAAAAAAAAAAAAACTTAGCTTGTTCTCCTACTGGGATCTTCATTAAGTGGAGGTCGATGAGTTAGCTAAGTTGGTAAATAACGGTGAAGGTGAATTGACTTAGAGATGTTTGACATTTTGATTGGTGTCTTGTTGGTGAACTAACTTTAAAATGCTTGATGGTAAACGGAGAAAAAGGAAGGACGAATGTTGTGTCAATTTATTGAACTGACTCCAATGTTTTAATTGGTTTTTTTTTTCACTTTTTTTTAATTTCTCACTTTTTTAAGTTTTTGTCACTTTTTTATGGTTTGACACTTTTTTTAGTCATTTTTTTCAAATTTCTATCACTTTTTAATATAAAAAAATGACATTGTCAATGGGTTGGCTGAGCCATTTTGATTGATGTCTTATCATTGAACTAATTTAAAGATGTTTGATGGTGAACGGAGATAAAAGAGGAACTGTGGTTGCCACTTTTTTCTGTCACTTTATTGAATTGATTTCAAAGTATTAATTGATGTTTGTTCTTTCCAAGAATTTGTCACTTTTTAAAAAAAAATTTCAACCACTTTTTTTAGTCACTTTCTTGAAAGTTTTGTCACTTTTTTAGTAACAAACATCACTTTTTTTTTTTATAAAAATGACATACATGATAAAAATGACACTTAACTTTAAGAAGTGACATTTTGTCACTTTTTAACACTTAATTTTGCACTGTATTTTTTTACTTCCAAAATGCTTTTATATGATTTTTTTCAAAAGACCCCTACTTTTAGGGGTCTTTTTGTAAGAGGCCCATTAATTAGTAAATTGATTAATACCCTTTCACTTCTTAAACTTTCATTAGTCGTGTAAAATACGTTCAAAACTCAAAAAGAAATCGAATGCAATTCAACCCCACCAAACCATAAATCTATGATTTTCTCTCTTTCGGTCCTTAACGTTTTCAATCAGCCATCATCAAACCTTATATCTCTCTCTCCATTCATTCAATCCAAGGCCCGGATCAGAGTTTTATTAGTTTTCCTGGTAAATTCTCGTTCTTCTACTTGACTCCATAATGATGCGTATGTTTTATTTTAGGCGAAAAGTTCGTAAAAATCTTTGCGTGAGCAATTGAAAAGGAAAAGTTTCAACTTTTGTATTTCCAATTAACTTTCCCACCTCTCACTGAATTATTTTCCATTAACTGCACACTCTATTATATTTACAATGGAGAAATATATGTCAATTCTTTTGGAATCTTTTGCTATATTTTCATTGAGAACAAAATCTGTAGAAAAGTGCACTTACATTCGTGTGCACTGCTTGCTCTCAGACTCCCTTTGTTCGAATGGATTTCTTAAAATTTTTTAAGAGTATTATATGAAGTTTTGGTTTTATGAATTGTTGCAGAACAATCATTACCTTGGGAAGCACAAATTGCATTATGTAGGAGGACAATTGGACAACACAGCTGATGGCAGCCCTGCTACATAGTTGTATTTCCAAAATAAATTTGTATTTTTGTGATGATTAGACTTCTAAGAGGCTGTGTTATGTGGTTTGGATAAATCCATTTTGTGTCCCTAAAAAGAGCATATGCTCTTTTGTTGTTTGTGAACACAATGTTGATTTTGCAGTATTGTCCTTTTCTCTATTCCTTAGCAATCATTTGGATAGTGGAGCCATTTAAGATGCTCTTTCTTCATTCTGAAGTAGATTAGTGGTTTAGCTATGTTGTTTTTTGAGTCTCTGTGTGTGTGTCTTTTTTATTGTTTGTTACTTTTTTTAAAATTTTTGTTACTTTTTTGAATGACGAGCATAAGTTTTAATTTGGTGTTTTGTCACTTTTTTTAGTGTTTCACTTTCTTTTTTTCTTTTTATAGGATTGAGATTTAATAATTGTTCAAAAATGTTGGTATAAAGGAAAAGTCACGTTATATTCTCCTTACGAAATAATAATGGATTTAAATGTAAAGTTTTGTCACTTTATGTAATTGATTTCAATGTTTTAATTGGTATTTTGTCACACTTTTTAGTGTTTTTTTAAAAAAAAAATGTCACTTTTTTAGTGTTTGTTGCTTTTTTTTTTTTCCTATCGCTTTTTTGAATGACAAATTTCACTTTAAAAAAAAAGAAATTATAAAAAAAAGTGAAACAATGTCACTTTTTAAATAAAAAAAGTGAAACTTAATTTTACAAATTATTTTTTACCTTCAAAATACTTTTCATATGATTTTTCAAAACATTCCAAAATTTAAGGGTAGTTTTGTAAGTTACCCATCCTAATATTGATTTTCTCAAACAAGCAATGGTATATTAAGAGATAAATCCCACATCGATTAATTACTGACAATATAAATCAGCGTATAAGTGATATTCCTCGTAATAATATTGACATTTTAAGATGAAATTTCAAATTTTAATAAAATAAATATATTAATCACATAAAACCATTTGTGGTCTACATACATTTGAATAAATCATGTAAGTGAATAATTTTTTATTCGCATTGAATAGATAAGCTTTAAGATAAGATTTGTTCAATATAAAATCTAAACAGTGACATCATTTAAAAGAAATCAAAATATAAATAGATAAAGTTAGTCCCGCATTTTACCCTTTAAAATTTTAAACTATGTGATTCAATTTAGTCGAGTAGGAGGAGGAGGAGAAGTTTGGATTAATGTCGGGTGGTGGTGATGCATTTGGATGATTTCACTTTGATCATCTTGTGTTCCAAATCTCCAAAGAAAAGAGTTGCTCTAAAGCTCCAAACTAACACTCATTGAATACAGACCAAGCCCAACCTGCCAGCAGCCTCATGGACCTTGATTTCATCAAATGAAAGAAATTGACCATTGCATGTCCCAGAAAAAAATGGCCTTTTCAAACGACTTGCACTAACAATAACGTACCCTTAGTCAGGTGAGCCCGTAGGCGATGTCTGTACAAGTTTTTCTTTTTCTTTATTTTTTAGAAAAAATTCATAACTACAAATATTTCAAAATATAATTTAAAAACAACAAACTTATCAAGAATTTTTAAAAAATAATGTGCACTTTTTGTGAGATCTGATAACATATTGAGATCTATAATTTAATTAAATAAGTGACGGTCACATAAGACACGATTGTGGGTCACAATCACATATTTAATCACAAATCACATATTTAATAGGTCACAAATTATCCAATTATCTGGTCGCGGACACAAGGTAATCCACTCAAAATGATTGCCACCATCTCAAATCCACAATCACTACCACCACCTGCTCCTCAAATCCAAACAACCACCACTTCCTCTACCTACACTATCCTACCACCATCGACACTACTCAAATCCCCAACAACCACCACCATCTTCACCTCAAATTTGCAACCACCAACACTTGCGCCTCAAATTCAAATCCAAATCCATATATGCAGCTGAACTTTGTGATCACTGGCATTGCCAAAAAATGTTTTGAAAGTCATTGTTCTAAGTGTTATGAAATAAGTCAATTTGCAATAACCCTGTAATAGAACTTATATCACCTAATATGAATATTAAAGACAAGAAATATTGGCAAGATGAAAATAATGAATCACACAAGAACACAAGATTTAACGTAGAGACTCAGATCCGGGAAATCCACATGCAAAGGCGGAGTATTCACTATGATCAATAGCAAAGAAGTACAAAAGGATCTCGCAAGACTCTCAACTTATCTCAAAATATGAGTCTCTCTCTATAAACAAGATTATCTCATTTTGATGTTCTCTCAATGATATACAATATTTCGCTATGCCTATTCAAGGCTAGATAATGTGGAGTTTATACATGAGCCTAATTTTGGTATTTTGAATGAAGTAAAATACAATAATCGTGATCAGAATCGAATTCATCTCGAAGAAGTAGCACCCCGGTGCCAGCCCGCTGTATCAATATTGTGCTTTCGGTGCCTATGCGCTCTATCCCAAGCACTCCAAACACGTTTTTCATCCATTCCAAAGTCCTCTCAATTAAACTCCCAGTTCTTTAAGAATTTGACATATCTTCAAATCGGACTTTCAAACCAAAATTGTTTATATTTCCTTTATCAATCAAACAACCCAAATTTAATCAAAATAGTAATTTAGGTCATATTCTGACAATTTTCACCTTGATACAAATTTCAATACAAAAAAAATTTCTTCAAGCAATTCTCCAAACAGAGTGTTACAAACTATACATTTTCCACCATGCCTCTCCAGGCATACTCAGCAACTGTGAACAAAATCCAAACACTGCTTACCAGTAAAACTACTTTAGGCCCCAAACCTGCTTAAATCATCCCGTTTATTTTCAACTCCACATGAGTTGCCAAACCTACTCGAATCATCACGAGCCACACGATCATTAAAATTAAAACTAGCTTCACTTCAGCTAGTGGTAGGTTCTACAATACCATTGCTCGAATCACCATGAGCAACACGTTCATAGCCAAATTCTAATTGAGTTATTGCTTATTAAACCATAAGTCGCAGCTGCATCCAAAGTGATAGTTGAACATTCCAAAACATATAACTGAGACTTTCTTTATTCCTTCAGCACAACTTTGGAACCCTTGCTAACTTTCAAAATTCCACCTCCATTAATATACATATACCCTTTTGAAACGAGAGTACTCAATGAGATAATATTCCTGTTCAAAGTAGGAACATATCTCACTTCACCAAGTGTCCTGACTTTCCCATCAAACATCTTGATTTTAATCTTACCAATATCAGCTATCTTATAAGGCGAATTATTTTCCATCACCATGGAACCTTTGTAACAGTTTCATATGTTGAAAACCAATCTCAGTTATAACACATATAAAAAGTACACGCCCTACCAAGAATCCAATCCTCGACAAATTTTAGGGTCTCCGTCAGAAATTACCAAAAGATCTCTATATCATAGTCTTATTTTACAAGACCAGTTTCATAGAAATCACAAGGTTGTCCCTTCTGATATATAGTAACTAATTTATTCAAGTTCTACCACTTCGGGCTGAACTTCTTCCTATACCCCTACTTCCTACAGAAATAATAAATTATATCATTGCCATTCTCCTTAGACATGTCCCTTCCATATCTACCCAAATCCCTCTCATGAACAACAAGTTCCTCTACTTGGGCCTCTGATCTGACGACTCATTGCTTCATCTTCTCTCTAGAATAAAGCACGTCATAAACCTCGTCAATGGTAAGAGTATCTTGACTATACAAGATGGTGTCTCTTAATGTCATATATATGAAGCAGGCAACGAACATAGCAAAATAAATCATAAGTCCTCTTCATTTTACTTAACTTCCATGGTCTCCAAATTAGGGACGATTTTCTTGAATACACACAAATGATCTTCTCAAAATATACCTTTTAACAAGTGATAAGAATATAAACGCTGTTATAGATGCAGTTTGTTGGTTAGATGCATAAATGCTCCGACTTCAACCATAATGCAACTGTACTATTCGCTATTACCAAGTCTTAAATTATTTAAATTGAAAGATGAAGATGTATATGTGATAGGGCCTTCCGTTCCTTACCTTATTTCTCCTCCAATGTCAAAGTTGATAGCATCTTGTTCAGCCCCAACAAAGCATTATCCAAATTCAATTGGGCAAGAACTGCTTGAATCTTGATCTACCACAAAGAAAATCTGGTGTTGTGATCCAAAAGTAAAATTTCAAACTTCATACTTGTCATCCTGAAACAATCAAACAATGTTCTAAGTTGATCAAACCTTGCTTTAATACGAGACCAAACTGTCTCCCCCAAGAACTTCAATAATTGGTTCTGATATCACTTGTTATAAAATAAGCCAATTTGCAATAACCCTATGATAGAACTTATACCTCTTGTTATGAATATTAAAGATAAGAAATATGGGCAAGATGAAAATAATGAATTAGACAACACAAGATTTAACGTGGAAACCCAAACTCGGGGAATCCACGTACAGGGGCGAAGAATTCACTATAATGAATAGCAAAGAAGTACAAAAGGATTTCGTAAAACTCTCAACCTATCTCAAAATACGAGTCTCTCTCTCTATAAACCAGATCCTTTCACTTTGATGTTTTCTCAATATTATACAATATTTTGCTTTGCCTATTCAAGGCTACATCATGTGGAATATATATAGGAGCCTAATTTTGGTGTTTTGAATGAGGTATAATAAAAGAAACGCAGTCAAAATCGAATTCCTCCCGACCAGGTGACGCCCTGGCGCCACGAAGCTTGCACACCAGCGACATCCTACTGTATTATATTGTGCTTTCGGTGCCTTGACATCGCGACCGCCCAGGTGCCCCATCTCTGTCCCAAGCACTTCAAATGGGTTTTTTATCCACTCCAAAGTCCTTCTAATCAATTTCTCGATTATTGATGAAATGTGATCTCTCTTTAGACCAAACTTCCAAACCAAAATTTTTTTGTCTCCTTTATCAATCAAACAACCCAAACCTAATACAAATAGGAATTTGGATCATATTCTAACTCTAGGGATACTGATCTTTCCCTACAAACAATCCCATTTCGTTAGTTCCAAATTCCTAACTCTAAAGCTATAAACCAAAAAGAAAAGAGAAAAACCCTGATTAATTTCTTTTAGAAAATGCATTATATACCTATAAACACACCCAGTTTTGTGACCAAATTTCTCTTCTAGTATTGTATAAAATAGGGAACCAACGAGTCATGTTTGAAAGTTGAAGGATAGAATTGTAATGCTTAAAGACTCAATCTCAACACAAAAATGACACATAAATAAATTGCACAAGTATAATTTCAAGCGATTTTGGATATCTTAATTGGACTAAAATATGGTTTCATATCATATTGTGACTCTATTTTGAACCTAAATTGAAATTTATAGATAGGAATGTTGCATTCAATTAAAAGGGAAGGCTAGAGATACAATCTTGAGACAAAATTACGTATTCAAAAATTATTAAATTCTCAAGTTGTATCTCAATTTGGTGTTTGAAGGTTGAGATATACATGTTTTAAAAGAATAGATGGATGATCCATTTATTCGAAATTGGGTGCCACAATAGTAACTAATTGGATTATTTCATCATTTATTGTATTAACCCAACATGTTTTTAATCTTTTTATTATTTAATTTCAATAGTTTGATTGGCTAAATAATTGATGATTGGGATGAACGATGTAACTTCTATTTAATGTTTGTCTAATTCAACTAATTTCATGCAACTTTGATTATGTGGTAATTGCTTATTGTGTTTAATTGACATTCAACTGCTAGATTTAGAGTGTGTTTGGTAGAGATTAAAATTGAAAAATTAGTCGTTATTGTTGACTTTTATTAGACGAGTGAAATCCAATAACGACTATATTTTCAATTTTAATTGGCTTTTAATCTCTACCAAACAAGCTCTTAAGGTCAATATTTATACAAAGAGGAGCTATATTTTCAGTTTGTATAATAAATGACGTAGGTTTTGATAAGAGGTCTAGATATAATTATAACTTATGCAAACATAATTGAATTACTACAATTGAATATTTTTACATGTGTATGGAATTCCATAGAGAAAAAAAATCGAGAGTGATTACAAACTAAAATTGGTTAATTTGATTGTAAATACATTTGAAAGAAAAGGGTTCCCACCAATTTACACAATTTTTATAAATCAAAAACTTAATAGGAAGTAACATATTTAATTCACAGGGTTCCTACCAATTTACACAATTTTTATCTCATATACAACTTTTCTATTCGTATTTGTTAGTCTTTTTTGATTCCTTTAACACATTCTTCTAATCTTTAACTCTTTAATTTTAGTTTTTTCATGATATATAAATAGTACTATTGTATTTAGTACTTAAAACACTTTTAAATATTGCCTAGCTAATTTTTTTATAATTGGGGTCGTTATCTCATTAACTCCTCTTGCTGTACCGCGACTAACCAGGCAAAGGAATGACCCCATTACCTACCCCAGTTGACATGCCAAAAATGGGAAAAATAAGGAGAAAAATCTGAAGATGATGGGAGTAAAGAGGATGACACTACGGAGGAGATACATAAATTTCAAGGGATTGGTGATGAGGAACAAACCATTGAAATGCGTGCTCCAGTTGAAGCTGAGATCCAAAAATCTAGCTCCCAATTTGATCCCTATGGTAAGGAATTTGATGACTCTTCTTAAACAACTCCACTGTTGAAGAGGAGGGCAACTAGGGAAGAAAAGAGTAAGTAGAAGGTTGGAGAAGGTTCAGAAACCCCTACACTAGCCAGTCTGTTAGCACCTCCCACTCTAAGAGGTGGAGCATACAAAGTTCTTGGCACTCCTAGTCTGATTCAGAACTCGTCAGGTTTGATCAGTGTTGTAAATGGTGAGCCTAGGCAGAGCCTAAGTGCGATGT
>CAIGRB010013615.1:12301-25571 GCA_903798255.1 Fraxinus quadrangulata
GGTTTAATAATTATAAATTTTCAACTTTTAGCCAAATGATTGAAATGTCCAAAAAGTTGCTTATCCACGAATTTATAGAGGACAACTCCAAGGATTTTATTGCGAATTTTCGATGTGGGATAAGAATATCTTTCGTTTGACTGTAGTGTGTTGTATCTTTGATCTGGCTATAATGTGTTGTACTATTGTAAAAATAGTTATTTATATTTTATTAAGTTTATTAATTATTTTTCTATCTTTTAGAAATTAATAAAAATTAAAACTCTCCAAATATTTTCAATTAGCACTTTTATACTATATCTTATATATCGTTCGAAAATATATTTATTTTGTTAAGCTCTTAAAACTACATTTGGTTCTATAATTTGTATGTATTATTAGATAATTTTTAGATTGATTAAAATTTTTGAATAATATTAAAATAAAAAAATATTTTTTTACACCCGAAAACGGTTTCATTCAATTTGACCCTTTTGTGGATGGTGTTTTCACCTAGGCTTGTCTAGCCCGAAGCTTGGCTTCTACACCTCACCACGCATTATGCTTTTTAGAACATTGGGTTTGATACATTCACAAGAGGTGGACACTCTGTGACCTTCAATTACTATTTCGTTACTGAATCAAATAAAATCGTATTTGTGTCATTTACCGCGCATTGAAAGTATATTGAGGAATTCAAGGTGGTACTTGAGAATTTGTTAGAGTATATTTGGATGAGTTAGTTAGATATCACAAATTAGAGAAGTTGACTTTTGATGAAAAATTTAATGAAATAATTGTGAAAGAATTTTTTGCAAATATTCCCAAAAATATTGGCAAGATAGGCAACCCTTTTCGTGGAAAAGCTATGTGAGGGAGGATGATCACATTCAGTTCATCTATGCTAAAGGACTGGTTGGACATGGATGAAGTTGTAGAAGCTAGTCCTAAGAAATTGACAAATGACGCTGCTTTGAACTTGACTGGCATGAATTGGCCCGACAAAATTGACAATTGGCTACTTCTAGACTCTTGCCAAAGTATAAAGTGTTGTGATTCTCCGATCACGAAAACAAAGATAAAAGAAGAAAAACAATTCTATTTCTATTGTGAATAGAATTTACAATGGAGTTTTACAACCTCTCAACAAAACCTCATAAATCTCTTTCTAATCTCTCTTTTTTTCTATTTCTTTCATGGTTAATTCTCTGCAAATGCATCCCAAATTTATAAGAAAATATTGTGGCCTAATGGACAAGCCTTCCTCATTAAGTAAGAGAGTTTCAATTCAAGTTTCCTTCTTGTATGGAGAACCCTTCCTCATTAAGTAAGAGAATTTCAATAATTGCGATTGGACATATCATAAAGTCCTTTTCAAAATCCCCATTCATAATCCACTAACCCACCGCTCTGATATGTCACATGAGAGGGCAGTTATGTTGTATAAATTGGGAACTAAGGTTGGGTTGGATTTGATAAAGTTGATTTTTGAAAGGATTACCTATGAAGGACCCAAAAAAGCCATGCAGTACAAGCTTTTCTATCCCAGTTTGGTCCACCATTTCCAAGTTGATTTGGGAATTCCTGTACTTCCCACTGATAGGCATTCTACGATATACCCACTTCAGGGGTGCTAGAATTTGCTAATTTGGATGGCGTGCCAAATTCAATCCCCAGGGCACCCAGACATGTGTTGCCTTCAGAGCATTCTAAAAGACTGGAGATTATTGAAGGACAGCTCAGGATTGTCAAAATTCAGGTGACCTAAATTTCTTGCGTACTCAAAAATTCTCTAATGATTTCAAAGCTATTCGCAGGTCTTTGAAGAAACTTGCCTACCCAGGTCATGGAAGAATTAAAGATGTATGGAAGAAGAGCACCCTGGCTTTGCAGAATATCAGCATGAGGATGCACCTGCAGGTTCTACCTAATTTGTACCAGAGGCACAGATCCTGGCCTGTTGGACAAACTTCACGAAACAAAATATCGGATTTACAAATTAAGTACCGGATATGCAGAATAGATACTGTATAAATGAAATTTACTTAAGGCGTGGGCACGCCTTACTGAATTAAAATTCTGCCATAAGTGGAAGACTCATAGATTTACTTAAGGCGTGAGCACGCCTTACTGAATAGAAATTATGCCATAAGTGGAAGACTCATACCGTATTTGTCGTTAACAGGATATGCACTAGCAGATTCAATAACTATGAATACAACATATTCAATTATACACACCAGATTTAATACTCTAGCAGATTCAATAATGTGTCAAATCTAGTACAGTATAACGAGTAATAAAATTGTAAGTAGAGATGCAAAATATAGATTTGCATAAACGAGTGACAAAACAAACACTTGCAGAAGTTAAATAAAAAGAAAACTTTTAACTTGAGGCCTGTGTTACACACAGTTTCCTTAAAACAACTCCCTCATCGTCTGTGCTTGAGGTCTAAACTGAGCGTTCGTTTCCTAGGATACAACAGTAGAACCAGTAGTTTCTAAGCACCACAGATACTATTCCAGCGAACCAACTTTGTGTCTGAACTATATCATCGGACAAGACTGAAAAGATTGACTGAACGAAGACTTTATGCAGACAAAAATTTTTGTATGGACATGATTTTCGGGTGTGTAGAGAAAAGTGAAAAACGAGTCACTTATAGGCTCATAAAATTGGTAACTTGCCTATTAACTAATGGCAATTACAAGAGAAGTTTCAAAATAAAAAGTCACTTGAAGGAAAAGAAAATTAGCAAAACGTAGCCTCTTCTGAGGGGCCAATTTTTGGTCAATCCAGTTCGATATTCGTATACACAGGTCGTGCTCGCACACAAGTTCAAGGTCCAAAGCCTCTTTCGGTCCGTGATTTGCACCCCCCTACGTGCACCTGGAGAGAGCCTCTATGCTACACATGATTACACCATCCTAAAGTATAATTCTTTATAAAGTGGTTTTGTTTTCTTCAACTTCTTGTGTAGGACAAACTTATTTTTAGTTTTCCCACCATCATAAAACTCCTTTCACATGGCATACTTTGAACTTCAATTTCTCATTCACCCGAGTATCATTTTTGACAAGTATATTATTTCGATGTACTCACGGAGGAGAACATAAATAACTTTCATCTTCCAAAATAGCCAAACGGGTCCAACTCAAAATTTGTACCAAAGTCAGCCACAAACTCAATTTTTTCAACAATTTCCCACATGAATGAAAATTGGAAGCGACACATGAATGTGACACATGACGACTTGGTGATATAATTCAACGGTTGAAACCTGCATAGGATATGTAGGTGTTATCCTTGAACCTTTCCTTGTAAAAGTATATTTACTTTACTGGCTGACCAGTAGATATTGTCTTTGAACTATTTTTCCATTTATGTAAACGATGATATACTCTACACATGATTATTCCCAACACATTTCAGTTCTCATTATTATATTCATTTTGGCCATGAACATACGTTTGGTTCTGTGAGAGTTCACAAGAGTTGCGCCCCACACAATTTCCTTATAAGTGGCCCCACTTCTCTCTAACATAGGTGATTTCTTATTACAAGTAACCTACATTACTTGGCTCGATTTTCGACACATAAGAATCATTAAAAATCTATTGCTTATCCTTTATCTTTACGGGTATCAATGTTACATCATAGGAATGGACATGAGGTAACATCTCCTAAAGTGATTTTATTAAGTCTTGACAATTAGGTTGTCCCTTTGAACCTAGATCTTAGGATCTCCAGTCAACTAGGTTGGATTTTCTGTATATTAACTTATCCATTCAAGGGCTTAAGTCTCATTCCTTTCGATGATTTTTCAACTAACTCTCTATTTAACCATTTGGTTAGCGGATCACCAATGTTATCCTTTGACTTTAAGTAGTCAATAGTGATAACTCCAGTTGAGAGTAGTTGTCTTATCTTATTGTGTCTATGACGTATATGTCTAGACTTACCATTGTACATATTACTCTGTGCTCTTCTAATTGCTGATTGACTATAACAATATATGCAAATTGCTGGCACAGGTTTTGACCATCTTGGAATATCTTCTAAGAAGTTGCGCAACCATTCAACCTCTTCACCACTTTTATCTAGAGTTATAAACTCAGATTCCATAGTGGATCTGGCTATCACTATTTGTTTAGAGGATTTCCAGGATATAGCTGCATCTGCCAATGTGAACATAAATCCACTCATGGATTTTGAATCTTTTATATCAGATATCCAATTAGCATCACTATATCCTTCAATGACCGCTGGATATCTTGTATAGTGCAGTCCAAAATTACGTGTATATCTCAAGATTATTCCATTCCAGTGATCAGTTCCTGGGTTGCTCATATATCTATTCAGTTTATTCACTGTGTAGGCTATGTCTGGTCATGTACAACTCATCAAATACATCAGACTTCATATAATTCTCGAGTATTCTACTTGAGATACACTTTCACATNAATGTCATCAATGTAAAGACATAAAATGACATAACCAATTTCATTGTCTTTGACGTAGTCACATTTGTCACACTCGTTGATTTTAAATCCACATTCCATCATGACATTATCAAATTTTTCATGTCATTATTTTGGTACTTGTTTCAAGTCATATAATGACTTCACCAATTTACATACTTTCTTTTCCTACCCTAGAGATGAAAATCACTCAGGTTGTTCCATATAGATTTATTCCTCTAAATCTCCATTAAAAAATGCAGTCTTAACATCCATTTGATATATTTCAAGATTTCGTAGAGCAACAATTGCAAGTATCATTCTAATAGATGTTATTCTCGTCACTGGAGAATATATATCAAAGTAATCAAAGTATTTCCGTTGTCTGTAACCTTTTATTACTAATCTGGCCTTATATTTTTCAATAGTTCAATCTGCTTTCATTTTCCTTTTGAAAATCCATATGTAGCTTAGTGTGTTTACTTCTTGGAGGAAGATCCACTAGCTCCTACATATGATTTTGCAAAATGGAATCTACTTCACTTGTAATGGCTTTTTTCCATTGAGGTCCTTCTGAGGAGTTCACAACTTCTTGATAGCTTTGAGATTCACTTTCAAGCATATATGTCAGAAAATCTGGACCATAAGATTGTTCTATCATTTCCCTGTTGTTACATCTTGGTTCAATCAGTTATAGTTTCATATGTCCGTTTAGAAGAGCTTATCCCTTCTTTGGACCTGTACGGAAATACATGTTCAAAGAACGAATCATTTTTCGATTCGATTATCGTATTTTTGTGTATATCTAGGATTTTAGATTTATGTATAAGAAACCGATAAGCACTACTATTATGTACATATCCAATGAATATGCAATCTATAGTTTTCGGGCTTATCTTCACCTTCTTTCGTGTTGGGACACCTACTTTAGCAAGACACCCTCACACTCGTAGTATTTATAAGAAGACTTTCTTTCTTTCTATAACTCATAAGAGGTCTTTTCCAATTTCTTTCGGGACACCTTATTTAAAAGGTAATTTGCTGATAACACAATTTTTCCCCACATGTTCTGAGGTAATCCAGAACTTATTAGCATTGTATTCATCATTTCTTTTAATGTGGCATTTTTCCTTTCAGCAACACCATTTTGTTGCGGTGAATAAGATGCGGTGGTTTTATGTATGATTCCGTATTGTGCACAGAATTCAGTAAATGGTGCTTCATACTCACCACTCTATCACTTCTTAACACCTTAATTTTCTTGTTTAGTTTATTTTCAACTTCATTCTTATAAAGAATAAATTTCTCTATCGCTTCATCCTTACTTTTTAGCAAATATACATAATAATATTTTGTGCTATCGTCGACAAAAGTAATGAAGTACTTGTTGCCACCTCTTGTTTGTACAAATTTTAAATCAAATATGTCGTTGTGAATTAAATCAAGTGGTTCTGTGTTCCGTTCAATTGATCTAAAGGATGACCTTATTAATTTTACCTCAACACAAGTTTCGTACTTATGTTTGGAATCAATGTGGAACTCGGGTATGCAATTCAAGTTAACTAGTTTACGTAAAGTATCATAGTTAACATGTACTTGTCTACCATACCACAAGTTGGAAGACTCAAGCAAGTAAACAGAAGAGTTTACACTATTCATTTTTGGTTTAAAAATCATTACATTCAGTTTATACATACCATCGGAAACATAGTCTTTTCCTACAAACATTTCACTTTTTGAGAAAATAACTTTGTCAGACTCAAATGCAATACGAAAAACCATGCTTATTCAAAAGTAACCCGGACACAAGGTTTTTGCAGATTTTCGACACATACAACACATTGTTAAGAGTCAGCTCTTTTCCCAAAGTCATCTTCAGAACAACCTTTCCTTGTCCCTTAGATAAAATAGCATTTTCTGCTGCCACCTCTTGAAATTCAAACCATTGAATTTCTCCGATTTTTCACCATGATTAACCGGAACAGTAGCCACGGGTTAGCTCACAACATGACTTGGCACTTTAGCCATAATCTGAGCAACAGTTTGAGTAGCCATAACTTGGGACACATCCATATTGGTGGAATCAGTTGCCATTTCTAAAAATGAAACAAATATATTAGTTTCCAATAAATCAAATGAAAACTTGTCTTTAAACGAATCTGTTTTAAGTTTGTTGGACAAGCTTCACAAAATAGAATATAGGATTTACTAATCAAGTACCGAATATGCATAATAGATACCGTATAAGTGAAATTTACTTAAGGCATGGGCACGCCTTACTGAATAGAAATTATACCATAAGTGGAAGACTCATAAATTTACTTAAGGCGTGGGCACGCCTTACTGAATAGAAATTCTACCATAAGTAGAAGACTCATACCGTATTTGTCATTAACTGGTTATGCACTAACAGATTCAATAACTATGAATACAACATATTCAATTATACATACTAGATTTAATACTCTAGTAGATTCAATAATGTGTCAAATCGTAGTAAAGTATAACGAGTAATAAAATTGTAAGTAGAGATGCAAAATATAGATTTGCATAAACTAGTGACAAAACAAACACTTGCAGAAGTTAAATAAAAAGAAAACTTTTAACTCGAGGCTTGTGTTACACACAGTTTCCTTAAAACAGATTCACTCTCTCACCGTCTGTGCTTAAGGTCTAAACTGAGCGTCCATTTCCTAGGATACAACGGTAGAACCAGTAGTTTCCGAGCACCACAGATACTACTCCAGCGAAACAACTTTGTGTCTGAACTATATCACTAGACAAGACTGAAAAGATTGACTAAACGAAGACTTTATGCAGACAAAAATTTTTGTATGCACATAATTTTCGGGTGTGTAGAGAAAAGTCGAAAACGAGTCACTTATAGGCTCATAAAATTGGTAACTTGTCCATTAACTAATGATAATTACAAGAGGAGTTTCACAGTTTCAAAATAAAAAGTCACTTGAAGGAAAAAAATAAAAATAAAAATTAGCAAAACGTAGGTTCTTCTGAGGGGCCAAACTCAGTTTTTCCAACATGACCTCCCTCCACGTCAGACTGACGCCGTGGATGCTTCAGCACCTATTGCTTCCCACAAACGTGGTGGTGATCCCCAGGCACCTGGTGCAAATAAATCAAAGAAGTGCTTCCATCCTGATCTCTAACTTCATGGCTAACTATTTGATTTGGTCCTATGTAACTCCTAACTATTTTTCTCACACACATGGATTACTGTAATAACTTAATATATTTGTAGGTGCTTGGTTGTTTCTCTCCCTTACCTTGATAGTGTGATTTTAATTCCAAACAAAAAATGAAAGTGAAATTTTGATTTTGATGAAGTTTGGATGTCGTTGAAAATAGGAAGTACTGGAAGTTAGTATTATAACACCCCGAATTTTAATTATATTTTCATATGGGCTAAATTTAAGGTTGGGCATTTACCAAATGAAATAGCCCCTGTCTAGCTTGTCGTCACACTAAAGTCCAAAAGTTGAAGTGATAAATTCAACCAACTTATTTGCATATATGATTTATTTGCTTACGTGTATTTTTTTTTTTTTTTTTGAATTTATCATGAATTTGGTTTGAGTATAATATTTAAGTATCATAGAAGTTGATAAAATATATCAAATATTATACTCATTTTATAGCTCGTATTAAATAATATAATTTGGGCTCAAGAAAATTAATTTTCAACTAGTTATGTACAAATTATTCTAATAGAAAGAAAATGAAATGAAACTTTCAAGTGCAGTTATGGGGAATTGAAAAGATGTATTACAATTTAATCAATTAAACACAATTAACCATTAACTTTGATTATAATTAGAGAAAGTTAATCTAATTAATTCTTAATTAATCTAAAAACCTTTGATTTGAACCAGCCTTTTGAGTTGCTTGGAAAGTTACGGATGAGGGGTGTGTGTGTGTGTCTATATATATATATATTGTAAGGGTGAAAGTGTTTAATACTAGAAAATTTCATAAGTTTTTTTTTTTTTTTATACTCGCACTCTGTTCATTCGTATATTATCATTTCAAACCACATTTTTTAGAATATCTGTGTTAACTGGGGTAAGAATATATTAGTGCAAAGTGATAGATTCTTATATCTTGATGTTTATATAAACTTTTGGCATGAAATACTCTAAGGCCTTCGGGTCGATTTCCATGTTAAATCCTTCGAGATGGACCGTTAGGTCAATCTGTTAAATCTTATGGGATACGGGAATTCTTAAGAAATTCCTTGAACTATTGGATATCACAACCAGTTTGTTCTAAATCTAAGAATGTTGGTATGGTAGGTTAATTTTAATATTTATACCACGTTATTAAGAATATGCACGTATTCTTACTAAGTGTTTTCAAAATGTTCACTCTTACAACAACTTTTCAGGTTAGAACGGGTCGCGTGGAAGGTTGATTGAGTAACGCCTATGTGGTCGTCAAGTAAATAAATTAAGAAATGATAAATTGCAAATTTATATTTGAAGAACACCATTATGTTAAATGTTGCGTTTTTTTTTTTTATATAGCAAGTGTACGATATTGTAACAAGTAATATAGTGGACTTTTAAATCCGGATTATCTTTCCCACGAGAACTATACTTCAGATCTTAATCTAATTTTTCTAACATTTATTCGACGAAAGCAAGTAAATAATTATGATTATTTTTTCTAACTACTTTTGACTGATTGAAAATAAATAACAATATAGCAAATACAGATAATTGGAGAAACAAATATGTGATAAATATTAGGGCATAACAATTTCATCTATTGATCACCTTTATTTTTAATTCAAGATTCATAATCTAATGTAGTGTTCGGTCGAATTCTTCTATTGTATTCAATTTACCCCTCTCGAGTTCTCATTGACCCTATTTAATTAATTAAATTCCATATCTCTATGCGAATTAACGTTAGTCAAACGAAACATTGGTTCTAAGAATTCAATTATGATCGCAATAATTAACATATGTATCTCTACACATTATGTCAATTTACCGAATTTTACTATTTGGTCTAAACCCTAAACTCACCTCTCGATTCGTAAATGATTCACAAAATCATTCAATTAGTGATCAAGTAATTAAATGTATTAAACTCATAATAAAATCAACACATAAATATATAAATCACATAAATCTTGAATAAAAAAATAGAGGATCACAAGTCGACTAAATTATTTTCCCTAATATAAAAATTAGTTATTCATACTGGAAGAATAAAAACAAGGAAAAGTGGAAAGATATCACCAAAAATTGACGAAACGTGAAAATTTTTGGCTTTTCTTTTTTCTTTCCTTTTCTTCTTTTCTTTTTCCTTTTTCCTCACGTTTTTTTCTTCCTGGCTTTGACTTTTCTTTTCCTTTCTTCTCCTATTCTTCTTTCTCTCTCTCTTTTCTTTTTCCTTTCTCTTTGTTTTCTTCCTTCTTTCTTCTTTTCTTTTCTTTCTTTTTGGCAGTTTTTCTCCTCCACTTTTCTGTAGCAATTTTCTTCCTCCGCCGTGTTCCGTATATATCAAATAGGTTAAATATGTGCCTTAATTAAAATTTTCAATACAAATTTATTGTAGCCCATTTAACTCTAAACCATTTAATATATTATTTCTCTCCAAGAAATTCATCTTTAAATTTTATCATTTTTCGCAACTTTTACATTCTTTTCTCCAATTCTTCATTAAACATAACATTTAACCTACAAAACACAATATAATATTAATTAAGTAGAATTTAATTAAAAAAATAATAAAATATCATGATTTAAAGCAACAAATAAGTGTATAAAATACACTTATTATTAAATTTTATGCACGTGATTTAACAATGCTCTTATTGTGTTCGAGCATTTGACGTTAATGTTAAATTTATATTGTTGGGTAGTTATGAAAAAAAAAATTACTTGAATTGTATTTTTTTTGTTATCATCGAATTATCTATCACCTTTCAAATCTGTTTAGATTAGATAAAGAAATTTTTGGTAACACCTCAAATCCGTTTTTAAAAAAGATAATAGAAGTTATAAGTATAAAGATTTCGAGTCGTTACAGCTTGGTATCGGATCCCAGATCTACCTTTCTAGAGACCAGATAAACAAATTAGATTATATTTATATTTGATATTTTTTTTCTTCACCATCATGTATAATATGATTTTTTTTCTTCGTTAGGTGAATTATGTGCATAAATGATTTTATTTGAATAATAATTTAATTCTGAATACTTAGTAGTCTAAAAAACAATTATCATGGCTCAAATGTGCCTTATAGTATACTCAGATGATAAATTACGACGTCAATTTTTAAAATAGCCCTGTCTTAGTTTCTATGGTATTAATCACATATCAAAATATTCGTATTTAAAGTTGTGAAATTTATGATAGAACTTCCATGCCAAAAAAATATTTACGACCGCAAGCATGAATTAGCGGTTCATAGTTTTTTTTTTTGGAATGATTATTATTATTATCTTGCTAGTTACATGCCAATAAGTGTCTACTTTGTTATTTTTTTCTATACATTATGATAATTTATTAAACAAGTGAAAAAAAAAAAATTTAAGACCCATGGCATTTAGCACTCGTCAATCTGCTACCGTCCAATGAACCCAAGGTATGGATGAAATATTATGTTTTCTTTTCAAGCATGATTGATTAATCATTAAAGCTCGAATTCATGAAATGCTTATGATGTTTAGAATGAAATATGTTATGCATGTTATTATTGTTTAAATATACATGAATGTACACTTATTAGCCTTTTATTAAAACCACAAAAGCATAATGTATTCACTACAATAAAATAGACTTTTTACGGCATATGTTTACGGTGTACAATTGACGCTTGCCGTAAAAATAGATTTTTTACGACGTGCCTTAAATATGTGCCGTAAATGATTAATTACCTACACTATTGACGACGTTTGTTATGTGTACGCTGTAAATTGTAAACAAATATGACTTTTTACAGCGTGCAAATGAACGCCGTAAATGCGGATGTATCAGTATTTACGGCGTGCACTTGCACGCCATGTAGTGTAAAAAAATTGATTTAGTAAATGCGGTCCAATTTATCTCTCTCTCTCCTCGCTCTCTCTCTCTCTCTCTACTTTTATTTGCTGCCCAATTTTATTAACCCATATAGGCGAACAGTTGGCTTCATCGACTTCGACCCGAGGCAGAGTGGAGATTTTGGAGAGTAGAGACGACCGTCGACCTCGGCTTCCAGTTTTTCCGGCCGTCCGCGTTCGGCGTTCCTGTATCTTTATCTCTATCTCTTTAGTCTCTCATATACATATATTGTTCGAACTTCAAAGTCGAACCTGAGGGCTTGGAGACCTCGGTCCTTCCTTGGCTTCCCGCTTCCGCTGCCCTTCCAGTTCCGCCTCCGGCCAAACCTCGATATTCCATCCTCCTGGCTCTCGGTCTCCGTCTCCCTCGTATAGGAACCCCCTCACCTACCCTCAATAGATTTATTTTCTTGGGACTGCTTCTCCATTGTGTAAGGTAGGCTGTAATCTTTATCGCTGAGTTGGACTTATGAGATTCGTTATTTATTTGTTTATTTTTTCATTTAATTTTTTGGCCAAATTGATCATTTTTTTTTTTTGGTTGGATATTGATTTTCTGTTTAATTATGTATAATTTTTACTCAATTATTCATGGCTTCTACTTAATTACATGTTGATCTTTTTACTGAATTGCCTGTTTAATTATGTAAAAACGGGGGAATTTGGGGTTAAAAAGTAGAGATAAGTAAACTTTTGAACCATAAAGGGATAAATTTGTCGGCCCAGAAACCATTTCCGAGGGAATGGCGTTTTTTAGTGAAGAAAGTGACAGATTTCTTGAAGAAGTTTCAGTGTAGAGATTTTCAAATCGATTGAATTAATTGTATTGAGAGTGTAGTCTACAGCACTTGGAGATAATTGAGGAAATACACTGAAATTGGTGCACTATTGGGGCGTAAATTCCTTTTTCCTCTTCTTACCAGGACTTCAGCAATCTTCCAAATGCATTTGCAAATTACGGAGAAGATGAATCCCCTCCCCCCAAACAGATAAGTCTGGAAAAGTTTATCATTTCTTTTGACTTGCTTTTACTTATTTTAGCTGTTTGTTCTGCGAACTTTATTAGACTGTTTAACAAAATTTTAGAATTGTAATGATGCAATGTGCTCGAGTACTGAAACCAAATTTTCTACCACAAAAGCATAATGTATATTGTTCGATATCACTAACAAAGATAAGACATAATTAAATACTTTTGTGACAGACATGGTTAAAACTTATCAGACTGCTAGAAAGACCACAGCTTGTAAAGTAGCATTGAAACGTAAGTTCATCATACAGTCCTATGAGAATTACGTGAGTGACCCAACTCGTTCGCTTTCCGAACATGTGCAAGACATTTATGAGAGATGTATGGCAGCTGTGAATGCAGAATTGGAGATCACGAATATTGAGACCTCGATTTATAGGCCCTTTCGAAATTCTAGATAGAATTGGAAATGTAGCTTACCGTCTAGCATTGCCACTTGGATTATCGGCATTACATAATGTATTCCACGTATCAATGCTTAGAAAGTATGTGCATGATCTCGGACATGTGATAAGTAATGAATCATTGGAAGTACAGAAAGATCTAACGTATGAAGAGGCTTGTCTGGAAATTATCGAAAGGAAAATACATGCGTTAAAAAATAAAGAAATTGCCTTGGTTAAGATTCGATGGAAAAATCATGGAATCAAAATAGCTACTTTGGAGAAAGAAGATGAAATAAAAGCCAAGTATTCAGAACTCTTCAACTAAATAAAGTAATTTT